>ONZH01023971.1:0-107206 GCA_900303285.1 Rhinella marina | reverse complement strand
TACACTGCCATATACTGTAGTACCGCACATAAGCACACCTTTATTTCCTAATGTCTGACGCCATCTGTTTGCTAAGATAAATATTACAGTTAATCTAAAGTTAACACACTGCAATAAGATATTAAGAACTAGAGAGGCGCGATGTGTTTGCTTTGGAGTGCGCAATGCTTTAGTTTAATGCCTGCTGGTACTGTATATTGATGATGTTCAGAGGACCTTGTGGCCATAGCTTACGAGTGTGTTTGAGCAGAGAGATAAATGCTAAAGTGCTCATGTTTGCAGCCAGTTAGTAAGCAGTAAGTGGTCCTGGTGGGAATTGGGCTTCCAGAACCTGGTAACGTCCCTGAAATCTCATGTGATGGGGTTGCACCTTACACCAATCGTGACTCTGGGCACATTATTGAGCTCTTAGAGTGGCCTGGTGGGCTTGTGTCTAGAAGTGATTTAGAGAGGGCCACCTCTAAGAAAGAAATGAACCTGCATGTGTGGATGGACCTCTGTCCCATGTATCCTGTGTGGGTGGTCAATCCAGACACCCTGACTCACCTACAGTCTAGATAGTTATAAGAGACTGTTTAATAGCTGCCATAGTATTTGTCAAGTATCATGCTTCTGCCAAGAAGTGTAATCATCAAATGTTGAGTCTTGTAAGCAACTGTGGTGTTATAACCAATAAGCTTGTAGCCACCGTGAAAGAGAGAGACACTGTAACCTCTATGCTAGATCCCTTAATCCTAAATAACCACCTATGCATTCTTGAACCTTTTGAGTCTGACAGTCACTGTGCCATCCTCATATGGTAGGGGCCAATACAACCTATAAAATCTGACCCCCTTACATGGGGCAGAACTGAACTCACCTTAGGAGAACTTGATGCTGACAAAGAATGGGCTACTCGATCCAGTCCAAGTGGTGTCTGTAGGTCCATAAATTTGTTGTTCCGTAGTCTAGACGCACGCTGTGTTCCTCTTCATCCATTGGAGGCGTGTTCTTCTGCTACCATATCCAGAAGCCTCATCAAGGTTGATGTTGGCAAGGAATGGGCTATTGAATCTGGACTACATGACAAAAAGGTAATGGTAGCTCTCTAATAGCATCACTATCAGAGAGCGGGCCACAAACCTCTTCATCTACTTGAGAAATGGTCTCCATGGGCTATTCCATCCGGTCCATATAAAACAGAGGTGGTGTCCGTATGTCCATAAATTTGTTGTTCCATAGTCTAGTCGCGCACCGTGATCCTCTTCATCCATTGGAAGCGTGTTCTGCTGCCATATCCAGAAGCCTCATCAAGGTTGATGTTGGCAAGGAATGGGCTATTCAATCCAGTCTACATGAAAAAGAGGTAATGGTAGCTCTCTAATAGCATCACTATCAGAGAGCGTCCCACAATCCTCTTCATCCACTGCAGAAACGTTCTTCTGCTACCACTTCCAGGTTCCTCATCACGTTCTCCCTATGAAAAATCAATGCATTCTTTACCCTCAGTGCAAGCAATAATTTTGGACACAACATCATTATTAAGAGGAAAAAAATCCTCTGCTTCAATGTGTAAAAGGGTCAGACGTTTGAGTATTATTGGCCAGACAGGAAGATGAATCAGTGACTCAGTATTGAGTTAATAATGAGGTGGTTAGAGTATATTTCTCTATCACTGAGGGCACATGTTTAGTTGTTAAAACACAACAGTTATTTACAAGGCACAACACTTGGCTTAGGTAAGAGTTACACAGTGTCTGGTGTGATCACCCACTACAGGATACAGCGGGGCAGTGGTCCTTAACCACTCACAGGTTCTACATGTCTCCGCCATGTCTCAGATATAATCCTTTCTGGCTTGAATGTTGTCTTTAAACAGTTACAGACTCCCAAATGCTCTAAAAGCAGTACAGTAGGTTCAAAATTATCATGCAATCCAGTGTCAGGTGATGTGTAAGGTGAGAAATGTCCCCGTAAGATGTCAGAAGCATCACCAAACTCTGATGGCCCATTATCCACCAGCCTCTCTACAGCTTCCTCTCTAGCTACAGACAGGAGAGCTATTAGCATGCATCTCTTTGCTATTCAGGCTCACTATGTACAGCCACAAGCCAAACAAAGGTTTTGGTTTTTTTTAACCTGTGCTATATTTATAGGCCATCTGTGAAAATACACATGGGGAAAATGTATTTATTCCCCTACCACAGTTTTTTGGCATAAAAAGTTCAGAGCCAGTGGAACCCCCCATATTTTTCTTCTTTTAGATAGTTTTTTTTTTAATAAAAGAAGACTGATATCTATGCTAGCTCCAAGATGGCACAGATTTTGGTTTAGATGTATGGACTGCGGTTGGATTCACCTACTTTATGATGAGGTGCGCGCCTCATTGTAAGTGCAGAGGATATCATAGACCGGTGTAAAAGACTGGTCTATGATAAATCCCCCCATGGTCTGGCTTCTCTCTATCCATTTCAGCCAGCCACTCCATATCTAGAATTGGTGCAGGTTTTACACCAATATTTCTTATCATGTAGTCAAAAGATAATGAAGTGGTGATGGTCCAGAAAGTCCGATGATCCAGAATATAAACATTGTCAGCAGCTTCCAAAATGTGTGACTTCATGATCCATCAGGTGCCTAGCATGTCACAACGCTCTTTGTCCATCAGAGGTGTCAGGGGCTCCGACCACCTTCAGGAGGAAGTTAAGAACATAAAAAGCTTATTATGCTTACGGTCTCTCTATTGCTGAGGTGCAGTATAATGCTGAAAGTGATGTCGCAGTACATGGATAAAGAACACAGTGATGTCACAGTACATCAAGCAGTTACAGGTGTTGTGATAGAGAGAGGGGGGGGGATTTTGACTGCCAGCATTCCCCCATTTTTCTTTGTTTTCAGAGTCAGTCAATGCGGAACATAAACCATTGAATAGGTAAGTACTGTAGCTGCAGACATCTGGGGTCTATGCTTGACAACCGACACACCACACACCAAGCGCATGCCTCTAACTGAATGTGAATAGTGCCTTAACTGCGCTCTCATATACAGACATAGTCATCAATTATATGTATATTTGTATATATATGGTGGTCCACGAAAAAGTAGCCGCCTCCAATATCTCCAAATCAAACTGCCTAATAGTAAATCTGCCTTAGTTGCCCATAGTAACCAATCAGGGCTCAGATTTTATTTAGAGACAGATTTACTATTAGGCCATTTGATTTGGAGATATAGGAGGCGGCTACTTTTTTGTGGGCCACCCTATATATATGCACACAAACATAAATGTACAGATAAAGTAATATACTAATAAAAAATACATAAAGGAGTTTTTCAAGAGTAGAATATTTGTAGGTCATCAATATATGTTTTTTGTCGTCCGACTCCCAGCACCCTCTTGATCAGCTGTCTTAAGCGGCCGCGCTGTGAGTGCGGTGGCTTCTTCCTTGAACAGTAACATCATACTTCTCGATCACATGACCTATCTGAAGCTTAGTTCTAGTTCATATAAATGAGCCTGGGCTGAAATACTGAGCATAGCCGCTAAAAAATGTACAATGCTCTGCTTGGCGTGCTATGAGAAAGATGCATTGCTCAACGGAGTGTCGCAACCTCTTCAGGCAGCTGTGGGTGATCCGGGTGTCGGACCCCAAAAATTAGATGATGATGATGAAATATGCTGAGGATACATCGTCAATATTTTACTATCCAAAAACCCTTTTAATTATCTGTCTATCTTATATATGTGTGTGCTAATGGCTTCCATTACAGTTATAGTACTAAATGGAATATAAGCATCACTGCAACAAAAATTCTATGATTTCATGTTATATCTAATCCCCACCACCACCAGCCCCTCATCTTCCCCATTGGACATTTTTGGTAAACAGTTCATAAACGCTGCTTGTCATTCTACCCAATGACAGCAAGGACAGGTAGAGATAGTGGGATAAATGTCCTGTATGAAGGACTCATACAAGCGCTCATTACCTGAATCATCCATCATCAGTTCATTGTAACATAAAATTGCTCGTTACCTGGTTCAGAAAGTTGTCATACTCAAAAGTGGCCACTAAATAGAGCTAATAAATGTATAGTCTTCATAGTGGGACTAGGAGCTCTCATTCTGGCTTTTGCTCCACCTCCAATGGATCGGCTTCTAGGCGCTCTCCTTCTCTGTGTAGCTACTTCTCCTTTAGTGGTTGGTCTTCTGATGCCAGAAGTTCCATTGTGTCACAGTAAATGTTGGCTAGGAGTCCATTGTGACATCACTCACTGAAGCTTGTAGGTGGACAAGTTAGATATAGTCATGTGACTGCCTGAAAAGGGGCGGAGCTTATAGACGCTGGGCTAGTGAGCAAAGGTTGATATATCATCCTGCCAATATAATGGCTGGAATGGTGGTTGTGCTCCTGTAAGCTAATCAGTCTATGGGCTCTGCATGACATCGTATAGGCTCTGTACGAAGTGGGAAGTGTAAGATCTGTACTTTATGTGATACTAGTTACATGGACATATATGACACTGTGTGATGTATGGGTCAATTTAAATGACACAATATATAGGTGCTGTATGACACTGATCATATGGCATTGTACAACACTATATAGGCACTGCATAACACTATTTATATGAGCCCTGTACAACACTATATGGACCCTGTACAACACTATATGGACCCTGTACAACACCATTTATAGGGGCCTTGTACAGCACCATTTATATGGGCCCTGTATAACACAATTTATATGGGCTCTGTATAACACTGTTTATTTAGGCCCTTTACAACACCATTTATATGGGCCCTGTACCACACTATTTATATGGGCCCTGTACAACACCATTTATATGGGACCTGTACAACATCATTTTTATGAACCCTATACACCACCATTTATATGGGCCCTGTACAAAACCATTTATATGGGCCCTGTACAACACTATTTATATGGGCCTTATACAACACCATTTATATGGACCCTGTACAACACCTGCGGTACCCCAGAGGGGGCATAACCATTCTTACACCTTGTCTTATGGCTAGCAAAGAATGTCAACTGTATATTTATTTCCAGGTCCTCTGATATTATGCCTTAATAATATTGTTATGTAACTGCTATGTATTGTATTCCATGCCCTGTGCGTGGTTGTCCAGCAGATGGCATTGTTCCTGGGAGAGATCTTTAGATAGAATGGAACTTACCATTCCATCCTCCCCCCCCTTCTGCAGCAGGAGTCTTCCTGTGGAAGTAGCTCATAGAGCACCATGACTCCTTGCAGTTCATAGACTGAGTATTATGAGGGTGTTAATAGCCAACGGAACCCCACTCAAAGGCACCAGAACTGCTATATGTTATACAAGTGGGTGTGAACTAGAGATGAGCGACGCGATTCGTCGATTCGTTGATTCGTATCGAATCTTGGGATTTTTCAGCTGCGAAGCGAATCCGAATATTAGGTAATTCGCTTCGCTTTTGTATGCATCGCTACGTAGTTTGTCCGCTAAATTATACGCTATTCTACGTATAATTTAGTTACTCTATACGCTGTTGCGTAGACTCCTCCCTTGTAGTTACTCTACACGCTGTTGCGTACAAATTCTTTTCAGCGATGCAGACTCCTCCCTGGTAGTTCCACCCACTTCTCCTGCGTGCGAGGAAGACGTGGCAAGTCAGCAGAGTAAGATGGCGGCGAGACAGCGAGGTCCTGACTGGGGAAGCATGTTGTGGGCAGACGACCCCTATGAGGAGAAGGAACCGGAGATCTATCTCTCACAACTCAACAGGAAGTCGGATGAGGTGCCTGCTGAGGTGGTGACTCCACTGGCTGACAAGGCGGAGGTGGCAGGAGTTCCCGCTCTGCCGTGCAAGGACTACTCCTTATGCCAGAATTTGATGGTCCCTGAGGCTGTCACCCGGAACGCCCAGACCCTCTGGGAATATAAAAAGCTGGTGGAGGAGTGGGTTGTTCAGGTGTTGGAGCACCCATGGTCCGGTGACCCTAAGCTGGAGCGCTGAAGGAGAACCGTTATTTGGTTCAACGTGGAGTGGGGAGTCGGTTTCATCGGCGATGAGGAGACAGCGGAGGAATTATATGTTAACCGCCGTTCGGTTAAGCGGCTGTATCTTCCACCCGTATGCCACAATCTCTACGCAGGGGATTTCGAGTATACCCCCATGAAGAGCCTCCAAGGCCCCTTTGCTACTTGGGTGAAAATCTTAAAGTGACCACCTACTCCTGCAGTGCCCCCGGAAGACTGGAGTGAGGAGGCCCAGGCCGCAGAAGAGGCTTGTGACCTTGAGACCTTGAGATTTAAAGAGAAATCCCAAGGTCAGGATCAGCCGGAACCCCTGATTCCTGATTTGCTGCCACCGATACCACCGATCCTTCATGTGGGACAGATGACCACAAACACTTTTGTGTACCATCCAACTGTGGTACAGTACCACTACCAACTGCCATGCCCATGGCAGTTGCAGGCCGCACAGTCCACCGCTCGTGGAAGACCGTTACCATTACCGTTACAGCCGGAGATTCTGTCACCTGGTATGCCGGCAGGAGGATCTGGCCACTATGGAGTGATGGGCAGGGCCAAAGTTACCACTGCCTTTGCCAGTGTGACAGCCCAGTCACCAAGAAGACCATCCTTGAGAGGTCGGCGGGGGTCTGCTGCTGCAGCCAGGGCCACTTTCATGATGAGGCAGGAGCGCCCTCTCATGTCCTTTAGCTCCAGCAGCAGTGAGGAGGACCTGCTGGCCTTTAAGTAATTCCAGCAGTTTTTATGGGAGCCACAACATGGACTTATCCTGAAGGGTGGGCACTAGTTGGCCCTTGTTTTTAGTTTTGTTGCCCCGCGTTTGTCCTCACCCAGATGGCCATGGATTGTTAGGACTCCCCCCATCAAAAAAAAGCTTTTTTATCCAAGTTGCGCATACGTGCGCCTCATCCCTTTTTCCCCCTTTTCAGGTTATTTGGGGAGCCCCTTGAAAGAGGGTTTTTTAAAGGGAACCTTTGCTGCTATTTTTTTACCCATTTGGATTACAATTTTGCCTATGTGGATTACAAATTGCGACTGAGTTTGGGACTCTGCTCCAGTTCTATGACAAGCGTCAGAAGAAAAGAGACTTAAACATGTTCGTGAGCATACTAGATATTTAAAATGTTATTTATAATGTTTATATTATACTTATAATAATGTATTTGCACTATTTACCATATATGTGTCTCGAATATACGCTCTGCTTCTGAGGAGTGCACGCCGCGGCCTCTCCTCGTACGTGCCTGCGTATTACGTAATCGCTTAGCCAATATAGTACGCTGAGATTCGTAAGCTATTTGTACGCTCATGCGTACGTCTTTTAAGAAGTTGCGTACATTTTGTAAACGAACGATCGTTATTAGTTAGCGAATGTTTGCTAATAGCACATAATAACGTATATTTTGTACGCAAATACAACAAATCTATTCGTCGAATACATGAATTTTAGGAAAAGTTCGGCGAATAATTTTTTCAATGATTCGCTCATCTCTAGTGTGAACCCACTGCGCGAATGACTGGCTATACCGTGGAGTGGCGTGACTAAGTAACTACCTGGTCTTCACTAAAGTATCTGATGGTGAGGATAGGCTTGGGCCATTAAAGTAGTTACCAGGTGTCACTCCAGAGTCAGTGGTATCTGACCAGGGGGTCAGAGATACTGATGCAAGCACCGAGGGGCGTGGTCAGGAAGTCCAAACTCAGGGTAGGCAGCAATCAAGCAAAGTCCAAGGTCAGAGGCAGATGGCAAGTAACCAAAATCTATTAAATCAAGAAGCAAGATCCAGTACAAAGAAAAACAGAAACTTTCAAAACACCTTCAAGCAAGCTTGTGACCAATATTGCTCAGGCGCCTTCCTGGGGCAGGAAGCACCTTTAAATACTTCCTGCAATCCAGCCATAGGCTGCGGAGATAGAGGGCGTATACATACTGCCTCACAAGGGAGGAGAGACATGTCTATGCAAGCCCTAACAAACAGTACAGGTTCACTCCATAGTGACACTTGGAGCAGATCTTACAAGCAGCGACAATACATGTCTTTCATAGCCTACTGGGTCAATGTTTTTTGCAGCGAAGCAGCACCCCAGCAACCCCTCCCCCACACTCTCACGATTGTGTCAGCCACACTTCCACACCAGGAACTTAACTGTCTACTCCGCCTTCTCCTTCAACTTAGTGGTGCAATGTTTTCTACATAAGTACAGTGGTTTACGCAAAGTGCTGGCAATGTCCAGGAGACTATCCCAGCATTTCAGTCATTCTTACATGGTGAGGAACACTCTCCTGCAGGGTTGCCAACTGTCTGTAAATTTACGGACAGTCCGCAAAACCTGGGTGTTATCTTCTGCCGTCCGTAGCGTCTGGCAGAAAAAAACACTGGGAACCTGTGGCCCGAACTCTGAATTCTGCACTGCGCATGTATGTGTGCTCAGTGCAGGGAGATGGGAGCCGATGCATCTCGACACTGGAGTCCCACATTGACCACCAATGAAAGCCTGGCTATCTTTCAAAGTGCTCTGTCTGCAGCATTCCTGCGCCATGGTAAACACAGAGACTGGAATGGGACTTGATAAGCAGTGGAGCTGGTGCTTCTGGCAGGTGAGGAGGAGCTGTAGCTAGCCTGTCATTAAGCCTTGCATGGTATCTTCCTCGGCCATTACATCACGCCAGTGTCCTCCAGCGCTGCGTGCTGCTAGAGCTCGATCAGCAGTTGTGACTGGGGGCCCCATAGGGCACCATTTAAACTATTGAGGCACTATAAGGGGCACCATAGGGGACTAAAGCTAATGAGGGCATTATAGGGAGGCATTTAATTAAGG
This sequence comes from Rhinella marina, assembly GCA_900303285.1. NCBI lineage: Eukaryota > Metazoa > Chordata > Amphibia > Anura > Bufonidae > Rhinella > Rhinella marina. The sequence continues at coordinate 98,370 of ONZH01023971.1, read as the reverse complement.
TATGGGGGGGCGTTTAAGCTGCTGGGGGCACTACAGGGTACAGTAAAGCTACTGGGGGCACTTTAGGGGACAATATAATTACTGAGGGCACAATAGGGAGGCATTTGAGCTACTGGAGGCACTATAAGGGACATTATAATTACTGGGGGCACTATAGAGGGGCCTTATACTTTTGAGAGCATTATGAAGGTTTTAAATCGAAGGAAAACACACTACTGAAGAAATTAATAGCTGAAGACTAAGAGCTATGGAAATCACCCTGTTTGTGACCCAAATAATAAAACCTAACTATTAATAACCCAAAACTGACATATTTCTAATAGGGGTCCTATGGTTACCACTGTTTCATCCTCAATATATTCCTATGATGGGGTTTATTACTTCATACTATTCCCCAGAGGAGTAAATACCACCTGCCTGGTTTGTATAGGATACAACTTTGGTCTCTGTATTTAATTTAAAGGATTGTATAATTACCTAAATGGGGTACTTGAGGCAAGGGTGGTATGACTGTAGCTATTTTATTCAGCTTGTCATAAAAAACACTGCGATCATTTGCTCCCAGTGGTGCCCTACAGTGTGCTCCATATATTGTAGCAGTTGAACCAATTACTGGTTTCCCTATATAGATCAACAGTGGTGCTGTGCCTGCAGTACACAGACACCCTCCATAGTACCAGTATCAGAAAGAGAGAGAGATAATTAAAATAACATAGCTACCCCAACATGTTTCGCCATGAACCCAGCATCATCAGGACTTACAGTATATCAAGTACCCTTTTAGGGAATTATAGGATCCTTTGAATTATATGGAGACCAAAATGTTATCCTACACAGACAAGGCAGGTGGTATTCACTCCTCTGGGGGATAGTATGAAGTAATACACCCCATCAAAGGAATATATTGAGGATAAAACAGTGATAACCACAGGGCCCCTTTTAACACTACTAGAAATATGTAACCACAACTGAGAGGATAGTAATTTTTAACCATTAACCTTTTTTCAGTTTGGGATTATATAATTGAATAAATTAAAAGTTATGCTTTATCATTAGGGCCATAGCTCATAGTGATTTTCATAGCTCTTCAGATATTAGTTTCTACTATGGGGGTTTTATTACTACTAGGAGAACTATGAAGATCTTTATTATTACTGGGGACACTTTGAGGACAATTTTACTGCTGGGCACAATTAGGGGCTTTATCACTCATGCTATGGAGGCTTTATTACTACTGGAGGCACTAGGAGAAAAATTATTTCTATTATGTGGCATCATTACTACTACTGGGGGTACTATTGAGGGGTGTTATAATTATTTGGCACAATATGGAAGGCACTACTGCTAACGGAACATTTGGGGAGCATTATCACTGTTAAGGCACTATTACTAATGAGGGCACTCTGGGAGAGAATTATTAGTAGTAGAGGGAATTTGGGGAGCATTGTTACTATGGGGGGGGCTACCTATATTGTACTGTTATTTCCACAGTACAGTATTTGGAGGCATTGGTGAACACAATCACCACAGTATAGTACAGGCTGGACCTCGGGGCTGAAAGCCTAGAGGAAGGCCTGGCATGACAAGGGCTGGAGGGAGTGTAGCTGCTGGGCGGACCGGAAAGGGTTAATTTAGAGGTGGGGTAGGAAAGTCCGTTATGGGTGGGGTTTAGGTTTTTTAAGGGTGGGGAGAAGCGGGAAAAGGGACCGTTTTGTTTGTACAGGGCAGGGAGAAGCAGCACAGCTTACCTGGTCCTTGCATCGTCCTGGCAGAGATGGAGTCCATGGATGCCCTTCTTGCCCAGCTCAGGGCAGCGGCGGAGAGTCAAGGGAGTGAATGGCTGCAGGCCACAGTTCAAGGCCTGCTCCCGGGGTCAGGAGTTCCTACAGCCCAGGATCCTCCTTGTCGCCGGCCACGGAGGACTAGGCCTCCGGCGCACCTCAGTCCAGAGGAGACCCCACGGGTCCGGCGCCGCATTCGGAGCCCTTCCAGGGACCCTCCAGCACGCACCACAAGTAGGAATAGTGGGGCCAGGCGGTCGCGTGCCGGGAGGAATCCGGCGAGTCGGCTGGACTCAGTGGGAAGGGGGTCCAACCCCCCTTCATATCCAGCATGCGGCAGGGAGTCGGGACCTGGGACGGTGGGGACCTCAGGACTGGGGCTGTCTGCCGCGCGGGGGAGAGGTGTGGAGGAGCAGGATCCGGAGCGCCTGGGCCTGGAGGGCGGCTCTGCCTCAGGGAGAAGGACCGGGCAGTGTCGCGGACCTGGCCCTGCAGGAGCTGAAATTGGAGCTTTGGCCGTTGGGGGTTGTGCCGAAACGGGAGCCTAATAAATTTTGGCTCATACATCACCTTTCGTTTACGAAGGGTGATTCCGTGAACGATGGTATCGACCTGGAACTATGTTCTGTGGTGTATATTTCATTTGATGAAGCGGTTCGTTGGGTGCGACGGTATGGGCAGGGAGCGTTGTTGGCAAAGGTGGATATTGAGGCGGCGTTCTGGTTGTTGCCGGTGCACCCGGATTGTCAGCACTTGTTGGGGTGTTTTTGGGACAGGGGTTTTATGTTGATCATTGTTTGCCAATGGGTTGTTCGGTTTCGTGTGCCTACTTTGAGAAGTTTAGTACATTCCTGGAGTGGGTAGCACGGGATTGGTCAGGTTGGGGGTCGATCATCCACTATTTGGATGATTTTTTGTTCATAGGGCCTCCGGCTTCGAATGGGTGCTCAGTCATGCTGTGCTCGTTTGAAGCTATGGCTCCTCGTTTTGGAGTGCCTTTGGCGGTGGGTAAGACAGAGGGTCCTACTATGGCTTTGAGTTTTTTGGGGATTATGATTGATTCCGTAGCTATGGAGTGCCGGTTGCCAGAGGACAAGGTGGCAGACCTCAAAAGGGTGGTGGCAGCTATTAGGGAGAGAAAAAAAGTTAGGCTGTGGGAGTTGCAATCGATGTTGGGAAAGTTGAATTTTGCGTGCCTCATCATGCCAATGGGGAGGATTTTTAGTATACGTTTAGCTCAGGCGACGGCAGGAGTTCAGGCCCCTCATCATTTTGTGCGGCTTAATCGGGAGCTGCGAGATGATCTAGGGTTCTGGGCGTCCTTTTTGGAGCAATTCAATGGGAAGTTGTTATTGATGGATGAGGTTGTGGAGGCGGCTGATGTGGAATTATTTACGGATGCGGCGGGGGGTATCGTTTTGGGGCGTACTTGCAGGGTCGTTGGTGCGTGGGGGAGTGGCCAGCGCAATGGAAGGAGGAGGGATGGGTTAAGAATTTGGTGCTGCTGGAGCTTTTCCCTATTGTGGTGGCGATGTCAGTTTGGGGGGAATTTTTTAGGAATAAGAAGGTGAGATTTCGCTGTGACAACATGGGAGTGGTGGAGACTATTAACCGGGTGTCAGCTTCATCGCGGCCGGTGGTGCGTTTGTTGCAGCACTTGGTACTTGGGTATTTATGTTTGAATGCATGGGTAGTTGCGGTTCATGTACCGGGGGTAAATAATTCAATTGACGATGCTTTGTCTTGTTTCCAGCGGGATCGGCTCCGGGAACTGGCGCCAGAGGCGGACAAACAGGGAGCGGAATTTCCCCAAGAGCTATGGCATCTGCCATTAGGTCGGTTGCGGAGTTGGTGAGGGGCTCAAGGGTGGAAGGGACGTCGTCTGCGTATGAGAGGGCATGGGAGGTATGGGAGCAGTGGAGAGGAAGATTTTCAGGGGCTGGTTTGGAGGATGGGGTTATGTTGTTGCTTTTCATTGGACATGGTAGGGAAGAGTGACGAAGTTCATGGCAGAGGTGGCTTTTGGTTGCAAATGCCGGGCCGTGCCTGATGTGACCAAATCCTTTTGGGTGCAGCAGGCGTTGAAGGGTTGGAGGAGGCGGAGTCCCAGGTCAGACCTGAGGCAACCGGTGTCTTTCGCCTTACTAGGGGATTTAATGGGGCAGTTGGAGAGGGTCTGTGTGTCAGCTTGGGAAGTTAGGCCTTTTAAGCTGGCATTTTCATTTGCCTTTTTTGGAGCGTTGTGAATTGGGGAGTTGGTTTGTCCCAGTAGGAGTCGGGCAGGGGGTTTGCGTTGTGGTGATGTGGAATTGTTGGCTGATAAGGTGGTTTTCTGCATTAGAAGGTCAAAGACGGACCAGGGGGGTAGGGGTTGTAGGGTGGTTTTGTTTCCAGTGGAGGGTTTGGTAGCCTGCCCGGTCCAATGTCTCAGGGATGCTGGGTTTCGTGGGGGGGCGGGGGAGCTGCCGTTGTTGGTTCATGAAGATGGCTCTTTCCTGTCTCGTTTTCAATTTGTGGCGGTATTTCGAGAGTGTTTGAGGAATTTGGGGAAAGACCCCCCTTTTGTTTGGGGGGCATTCTTTTTGTATTGGGGCGGCTACGGAGGCGGCAAGGAGGGATTTGGGGGAAGACGTGATTTGGGCGTATTGGTAGGTGGGAGTCAATGCGATTCAGGTCATATGTGCGTACTGCGTGGCTATGAGGGAGCGTTGCTGGTTGGAATGGGCTCTGTTATTATGATACCGTACCATATTGTTTATGGCATGTTTTATGTTTTTTCAGGTGGTCCGTCGTGTTTGGTCTGGATTTTTGGGGCACTCTTATGTGTTCTGGGGAGCGTTGAGGGCAGCAGTCAGGCACGACGGTCGGCAGTTGGGTTTTAGGAGAGACGAGGCGGTGATTCGGTGGCTGGGCTTGAGAGGTATGATGTGGGGTCGGGTGTTGCCGGAATTTTATAGGTTTGCACGGTTGGATGCGCCTCCGGGGGTCCTAGTACTTCATGTAGGAGGGAACGATCTGGGAGTGCGCCCCTTTAGAGAACTCACGAGGGATATAAAATTTGATCTTCGATTATGGGCGCAGTTTTCGGGTTTAGTGACGGTGTGGTCCGACATAGTGCCACGGAAAAGTTGGAGGGATGCTAGGTCCGTGGAGAGGCTCAATAAGGCTTGGATAAAAGTGAATAGAGCGGTGGGGCGTTTTATAGTGCGGAACGGGGGGATTGTGGTGCGGCATAGAGAACTGGAGAAGGGTGAGGAGGTGTTCTGAAGGAGTGATGGGGTGCATTTGAACGCGGTAGGGATAGACTTGTGGTGTTTGGGGTTGAAGGATGGGATTGAATTGGCTTTGAGGGTTTGGTGGACACAAGGAGGTAAGGTTTCCCCTGCCTTGTGTCGTGGGCGGTGGTGGGTCCTTGGAGTTGGTGGATATGGTGGCTATGGCGGGGTGGGGAGGGAGCCAAAAGGGGCTCTGGACTCCCCAGGTATTCATTTAAAGAGGAGGAGATGGCGGGTGCCTGCCCACGGTTGTGGCTCATCGTTATTGGGTTCTGCCTCTGAGCTGGCGGTTATCGGCTAGAGGTAACTTAATTTAAGTTAACTGAGGAGTCGGGGCAGGTATTCGTCAGGTTTGGGGCTCCAAGGACCCTCCCCGTGTTATTTAGGGTAAGGGGCCTTCGGGCGGGAAGGACTTAGGTGGGTTATTAAGGTTAAGATTATTTATGTTATTTACGTTATAATAAATGGCTGCTGTGGCCAATAAAATCCATCTACGGAGTTGTGTCTTTATTGATGGGGTAGTTAGTTGGGTAAGGGAATGACTCGACAGTACACTGGTCATGGTGATAGCAGCAGGATAACAGTGTTGGGACACCAGGATGATGAGGATAGAAATGTGAGGAACTTAAGATGTCTGTGTGCAAACTCTGCAGAAAGAAGATGTAGCTGAAAGAACTTGTAATGGCGGTCTGGACCAAATAGAGAAGATGAGAAAAGAGAATGTCTACATCAGTTCCTTTCTGGTGCTACTTGTTTGCAAACTAAAGCGGGTACTTGGATATATGGTACATATATGACATGTGACCACTGTAGCCAATCAGTGGCCTAATGCTGAGGACAGTGATTGGCTGCAGTGGTCACATGCCATACCCCTGCACATCAGTGTGCACATCACCAACAGTGTACTTGCCTGTTGCCTCCCTGTAAGTCTTTGTTTACATGGCCGCAGCGATGATGCTAGAAAGTCCAGTATGTGACATGCATCATCACCGCAGCAAAGCATTCAAACTAGAGTGGCGGGGATGTAACAGATGAGAATTGTGGATTTATTTTCATATTTTATTTTTAACTACTGGACAAACCCTTTAATTCAGGGATGTTAGATATTCAAGAGCATTATGTTTAGGACATTTTGAGGGTGTGGAATGGGTGTGTGGTCTCTAAAAAATTTTGGTTTGTCCGTGATTTCTGGTTCAGTTGTCCAGAAAACTTTAAGTGGAAGGTTGGCAACCCTGCTCTCCTGGACTTTCAGAGACAGAACGGTCTGCCACTACATCGCTTAATCTGCGACTTGCCAACTCACTGGAATTCAACATTGCACATGCTCGAGCATCTGGACAAGCAGCAGAAAGCCATGAACAACTTTGTCATGCACCAGACCGCCTCAGCAGCAAGGATCATGTGTTGCTTTGAGGGTAGGCATTAGCAGCTCATCCGAGATGTCGGGTGCGGAATCCCTTCAACGAGGCCACAAAATTTGTCAGCAGAGACAGCTGCAGTATAAACAATTTCATCCATCTCATATTTATCTTAGAACAGACGCTGATGCTCATGCAGCAGGGGACGATGACAGAAGAACAGTTAACGCATCGTGTCTGCCCTGTAGCTGTTGGGGACCCACAAAGAAAATCTGCCATTGAGGAAGAAGATGAAGCTGAGGAGCTGCCACAGCAAGAGGAGGAGAAGTTGGAGGAGCAAGAGGAGGATGACGATGATGGCATCAGCCAAGACACCCAGTCGTCCCAGTGGGGGAAAGAACTGGTGACCCGGGCACGCTGTCCAGAATGGCGACCTGTATGTTCGCTCACTTATGCAGTGACAGGCGTATTGTTGACCTCAAGCAGTCAGATGATTACTGGATAGCCATGCTTTTAGACCCTCACTATCAAAACAAAATGGGGGAATGTTTTTATGTTTTTACCAAGAAACACTGTGTATGCAGCTTTCCGCGAACAGACACCTGCCGCCAACGTGTCTGAAAAGAGGGCCCCCCACCGCAGAGTTGGTCCCTTCCTGCAGCCACAAGCAGTAGAAGCCACAGCAGCAACAGCCATTTCAGTCTCCTCAACATGATTGAACAGTTTTTCCACATGCCACTCCAGGCTAAGGTCAACAGCTCCCACCTAAATGTCCAAGTTCAGGCCTACCTACACTCTGGCCAATCTCTGCCACATACCCAGTTCCCTGACCCCATGGATTTCTGGGCAGGCATACTGGAACACTGGCCTTAACTGACACACTACACTCTCTTTCTTCTTTCTTGCCCAGCCCGCAGTGTCATCTCGGAGAGGGTTTTCAGCACTGCAAGGTGCGTGATGACACCCAAATGGACCAAATTGTCCTCCACCATTGTCCAAAACATCACTTTTGTAAAAAGGAACCAAGCCTTGATATGGGAGGATTTTTACACTCCTCTGGCTGATGTGTAGATCTAGCCTTGCTGGAGGTGCCCCTGTTGCTGCTGTCCTGCCTGACGTGGCGGTGTGTTTTTAAACACGCTGTATGTTAACCTCGTCAAAAGTGTATTTACCCATAGCTATGTAAGTCAGTGTCACTCAGACATGATTTACTATAACTGTCATTGCATTCGAGAGCTTGGGGAGCGAAAAAGAAAAAAATCATAGAAAATAAATGAAAAGAGATAACATGTTCCTAGAGACTAGAGGGTGTTATATACCAATTTTCTAGGCAATTGAAGCTGTACTTTGGTTCGGTCTGGATCGATTTTGGTCCGAAACCAAACTTTTTGAAATATTTGGTGAACCTGAACTGAATCAAATCTTGAGTGGTTCACTCATCTCTAACCATTATCGAAGTCCAGGAAAACCCCTTTAAACTAAAATCAATTATGAATCAATGATGCATCTTATGACCTAACATACTACTATGGCATTTTTTGACATTTTTGTAATTTAGATCACTATTTTGTGACGTATAATTCAACTTTGTGCCACAAAAGTTAGTTTTGTGACTGTAAATTTTAATCATGTATCTTATGTACTACAAATCCTCAAAATTACCTCATAATGCAGTTCTGCTACTGCTGCTGCAAAACCAAATTGTGCCCACACAGCTTTGTTGTTTTTTTATAGTTATTAATAGAAAAATGTAAAAATTATATACTTCTTTCAATCTTCAACAAGTGGAAAATTAGAAAGAAATTGTGACATAAAGGTTAAAAATACGATCATGATGCCATTTATTTAAAGAAATAATACCGTGAGCAATGACAAAGCCAGAATTGGGAGTAGTTTGAGTGAAATGCAAATATAAAAGCTGCAGATTTATTCCCTGTAACAGTTCTTGCATCTCCTCAAATGCTAACTGCAGAACATTGCTCTGCTCCCCATACCTCCTGGCAGATACATATTGATATAGTCAGCCAATTATTACACCACTGAATTTTCTCAAGATCTGCAGATAGTGGCATAGACTAGAAGACTGCCACAGGGCCTTAAGGGAGTGTGTACATGGCACTGAACTCCTCTTTCCAGCTGAAAACACTGCATTTTCATGTGGCCACCACTAGGGAGCTCAGTGGAAAGAAGTTACTATGGCTTCCATTGCAGTTAATGGTAGCTGTATAAATTCCTATGCACCAAGCTCCCCCTAGTGGTGACTGCAGGCACCCGGTTTTGTAGTATACTAAATGACAAGAAGCAGGAATTTACAGAGGTAAAGTGGTGATTTATTCTTCTATTTATGCCACTTGATGCAAATACAATGAGAAATATGCTGGTCAGAATCTGTGCACATTTTTCCCATACAGAAGTTGGATGAAGTGCCTTCTGCATTGCCTGTGTAAGATTTATGTATGTGCATTAGGAAATTGGGAGGGGCAGGAGAGCTGTTGGTAAATTTTGTCATGGGGCTTTATGAAATCTGTCTACGCCCCCTGTCTGCAGAATATTATACTGCCCTTCTACCTGCAGTGCAGGGATTGTGGCCAGCACAGTGATGTCTCGTGTACAGACAATTAGTAAGTGCATTGAAAAACCATTACATTTGCCTAGTTAGAAACATACAAAGAACAAAAAAATAACTTGGACAACCCCTTTAATACACCACTGACCTCTAGAGATCTGCCAAACATTGCTTGGTACATTCTGCCTCCTGACAGATATCTTGATGTATTCTGATGATTATTTCACCTCTGTGAAATCTGCAGTCATTGGGGAAGATTTACCAATCCTGTAGATGGTGTAAGACCAGTCTGTCTAGACCTTCACCAGATTCATCACAGGGGCTCAGGCTGGATGATAAATCTGGTACTGAGTTATGTGCTGTTATCTAACTTTACTTCACAAACTGGTTGGTGCCAGAATTGTGGTGTAATTTTAGTGAAAAATGTTGCACCATAAAAATACAGTGCAATTTATGACAATGTCTAGTTACACTAAGGGTACTTTCACATCTATGGCAGGGGACTCCGGCAGGCTGTTCCGGCGGGTAACCAGCCCGCCGGATCCGTGCTGCCGCAGGTGCACATGTGGGGCCGGAACTACGCTCCGGCCCCATTCACTGTAATGGGGGCGGGCCGCGGATCCGGCCGCAGCACGGCAAACTTGCCGAGAGGCGGCCGGAACAAAAGTACGACATGTTGTTCGCCCGCCGGAACAGCCTGCCGGAATCCCCTGCCACTAGTGTGAAACTAGCCTAAGATTAGTAAATCTGGGCAATTGTACTCTTCATTACAAATTTATTGTAGGGATCAATATCCTCAAAGTATCCAAAGATTATGCAGGTTCCCAAAATTGAATATCGGCCATTTTACTTTTTGTTCACAACCTTTTAATTATCTGACTCTATGAAGAAATAATGATATCTCGGCGGTCTTGTGTGCAAATTGACCAACCATGAAATACAGAAACAGACAGACAAGATTCCGAAACCCAACATAATGACTGTTCACCTCCAAAAAGACATAAAACACAAGAAAATACAAGACAGTGCAGGTCCAGAAAACCAAAGGCTCTATAGCAGTCCCAGCTGTAGAACCACTGGCTGCTCACCTACAGTAGAGGTCGAGAACCTGCTCTTCAGCTGATGTGAAATTATAGCTGCCAACAGTTGTAGAAGCTGTAGTTTCACACCAGAAGGAGAGCTATAGGTTTAGTGTGGTTGATATGAGCAGAATATATTTCATGATGATACAAGGTCAAAATCAAAATGTTTTCCTGAATGTGTAAAGCACAGTCTTGGTGAGGTTAAAAAAGTTGCATCTTTGAATATAGAAATATCCAGGCTGATAGTTGCTGCTGCTTGTCCTGCCAGTCACAGAAGATAAGTAGTCCAAGCTTTCTCCTCAGTTCCAAAGAGTTTATTGTTAAAGAGTAACCAAGAAGTCTGTGGCACCATCTGTCAGTGCTCGGACCGGTATGTCGGGAATGTGTCTGTTCGATGCAACTTCTGTGGATTGGAGAGGTCTTCTCACCAACAGGTGAAGGAAGAGGCAGAAATAAAATATAAGAAAAAAATTAAAATAAATTTTTACTGGTTTAATATTTCTTATGATTATATTAGGAGTAAAAAAAAAAAGAAGAAAAGAGAACTGACTTACCATCTCCTTTTTTATTATCTATTTATTTTCGCAGAAATATCTCGGGGTACTGACTTAAAGGGGTATTCTCACCTTAGACATTGGAGGCATATTGCTAGAATATGTCCCCAATGTCTAAGATATTTAGAAGGGAGCCCGCAAAGTGCCGGAGGGCACACCGCGCATACGTTGCCGCCCCCAAACATTCATTCCTATGGTAATGCTGAAAATAGCCGAGCACTGGCTCAGCTATTTCCATAAACCCTATAGAAGTGAATGGAGCGGTGGACGTACTTGTGTGGTGCACGTCCCATTAATTTCAGTGGGACTTACGAAAATATCCGCGCACCATTCGGCTATTTTCGTCACTCCCATAGGAATTAATGGAGGGTGCACTTTGCAGTTGCCGTTCTAAGTATCAGACATTGGGGGCATATCCTTGCAATGTGTCCCCAATATCCCAGATGGGAATAACCTTTTAAGGCCCCTTTACATGAGTAGATAATTGATTGGATTGGGCAATGAACGAGCCATTATTTAAAGGGGTTCTCCAAGTTATATTTATTGATGACTTATCCTCAGATCGGCGGGGGTCCGACAACCGGCACCCCCGCCAATCAGCTGAGAGGAAGCGCGCGACGTACCAGTGCTCTCTCCACTTCATTGTTTACATGCTAGCCGTAACATGGGTAGCAGTGAGCGGTTGTAATTACACCTAACCGCCCCATTAATTTCAATGGGAAGGTTCGTTCCCATACACTTGTGAATGGGGCGGCTTGGGTGTAATTACACCTGCTCACCGCTACCCATGTTATGGCTAGCAGGTAACAACAAAGAGGAGGGATCCCTGGTACAGCGCGCGCCTCCTCTTCAAACAGCTGATCGGTGGGGGTGCCGAGTATTTGACCCCCGCCGATCTGATATTGATGACCTATCCTGAGGATAGGTCATCAATAAATATAACTTGGAGAATCCCTTTAAGTCGTTAACGTTCGAAACAACAACCCTTTAGATGTGCAGAGTAGTGTGTAAAAGTGTGAGTGTGATCGTGTAATAGATCGTTTGTCAATCAAACAGTTGCATTCCTCACCCACTGTGGAATCTTCTGTGCTGTGAACCATACCTGTCTGAATTCTGGACGACAAACAATGATTTAGGAGTCTACATCAGAATGACAAACTAAACAATTATTGCTTGTCTTTCGAACATTCAATGATATTACACTACTCGCTAATTAATCACTTTTGCTAGATTTCCTGATTTTTCAAATGATTATCTACTCATGTAAAGGGGCCTTTATTATTTCAGATATCTAGATAATATCTCAGGGCACTAACTTATTATCTCAGACATCTAGATATTATCTCAGTTTACTGTCTTATTATGTCAGACATCTAGATATTATCTCAGGGCACTGATTTATTATGTCAGACATATACCGTATTTTTCGCTAAAAGTAGGGGGAAAATGGCCGTGCGTCTTATAAAGCGAACACTAGTGAACGCTTCCATTATGGAAGCGCTCACTAGTATGTAATAGGTGCCGGGAGTGGGGCACCCGCACCTGTGGGCTGATATGGGGGCACAGTGGGCTGATCTGAGGTCTGATGGGGGCACAGTGGGCTGGTCTGAGAGGGGCACTGTGGGCTGATATGGGGGCACAGTGGGCTGGTCTGAGAGGGGCACTGTGGGCTGATATGGGGGCACAGTGGGCTGGTCTGAGAGGGGCACTGTGGGCTGATATGGGGGCACAGTGGGCTGATCTGAGGTCTGATGGGGGCACAGTAGGCTGGTCTGAGAGGGGCACTGTGGGCTGATATGGGGGCACAGTGGGCTGATCTGAGGTCTGATGGGGGCACAGTGGGCTGATCTGAGGTCTGATAGGGGCACAGTGGGCTGATCTAAGGTCTGATGGGGGCACAGTGGGCTGATCTGAGGTCTGATGGGGCACAGAGGGCTGATATGGGGGCACAGTGGGCTAATATGGGGCTGATGGGCTGATTAGCTGATTTGAGGTCTGATGGGGGCTGAGTGGGCTGATCTGAGGTCTGATGGGGGTCTGAAAGGGCTGATCTGATGGGGGTCTGATGTGATGTCCTGAAATTTATGGGGGGTCTGATATGAGGTCTTATTTTCCTACTCTAAAATCTGGGGAGCGTCTTATCATCGGGTGCGTCTTTTAAAGCGAAAAATACGGTACATATCTACAATATATATAATCTTTTGACTTCATATACTTTCTTAGTTTACTGGTTTATTATTTCAATGCTTTCTTTCAAGACCCAGAGCCTACCTAATACAATACCTCAGGGTGCTGCCTAATAATCTCACAGTTTTATATATTACTTTGGAGCATTGGCGAGGGTACATTCACATGAGATGGAAACGCTACAGATTTACTGCAGTGGATTTGTGCATGGAAAATCTGCAGGGTTTTGCAATACTAACCAAATAAAGATATTTGAAGAAATATCCATATACTGTAGAAACAATCCAGAGTGCAAACTGACCTGTTGTGTGGATTTTAAATCTCCAACATGTCAATTTATGCAGCAAATTTCCATCACAGATTTCACCCTTCCAATGCAGAGAGTAGAGATGAGCAAATCTATTCGCCGCTTCATAGATTCGTTACGAATCCTCCTTTATTCCTACTCCGAAGCGAATCCAGATTTATTCAGATTCGCTTCGTATTATTCGTAAATGCTCTTAAAGTTATGAACGCTAACGCTATGTACGCTACATACGCTACGTACGCATTCTTCTTGCCCCAGGCCCCTAGAAGCGGGAAAATGACGATACACCCCCTCAAGAGCGGGAAAGTTAATATACGCCCCCCTCACAAGCGGGAAAAAACAGCCCGGCCCACCGGGAATTAACTATTTGCACGTATAGGGAATGAAGACTCCTCCTTCATTATTCCGCCCTTCTCTCCAGTTCAACCCAGTGGTGAACAAGATACCACAGCATGGCGAAACAACTGAGACCAAAGTGGGGAGAGATGGTGTTTGGTAGCGAGTACCCCGACCCACCGTCCAGTTCAGAGGAGATCACAGTGTCACAATTAGTCAAGAGAATCCCACCGGCTCCTGACTCGATGTTCGCCGTGCCAGCTGGTGCGGCGGAGGTGACTGGAGCATCCACTCCACCACCCATGAAGAGAACAACAATACCTTCCATGCGGCAAAATCCCATTGTGCCTGCATCAGTGACGGCCCACACCCAGACCCTATGGGACAACAAGAATGCGATGGAGGACTGGGTCATCCAAGTACTGGACCATCCGAGGCCGGGAGACCCTACACTGGAACGGCGTAAGGGAACCGTCCTATGGTTTTCAGTGGAGCGAGGCTGTGGCTTCCTTGCGGATGACGAGGATGGCAAGGAGCACTTTGTGGGCCACAGGTCTGTGAAACGCCCGTACCTGCCCCAACCCCGTTACAGCCTGTACGTGGGGGATCAGGTGGAATATACCCCCATGGCATCCCTGAAAGGCCCCTTTGCTACCGGGGTTACCTTATTGTCTAAGCCCCTGGTACCTGCATCACCACCAGAAGTTTGGCCAGGGGAACCAGCAGGCACAGGACGCGTGTGCTGCCTACAGGAGTCACCAGATGGCACCCTCCGTTTCAGGGAGAAGCCACAGCCAGAGCCTCTGATCCCTGGATTGCCACCACCGCAGTCCTTTCATCTGGGTCAGCTGACAACATCATCCTTTACTTTCCAATCCACGGTGATCCAGTACCAACTACCATGGAAAATGAAGTCAGCAGCAGCCAGGGGAGCTGGCGGTTCTTCCCTGGGTGCAACCTTGCCTGAACTGCTGCAGCCAGAAGTCCTTACTCCTGCTGTCCCGGCAGGAGTATACGGAAAAGTGAAGGCGCAAGTGGCTGCAGCGCTCACCAGTGTTGACCACCCGGTCAAGTCCGACTTCTGGAAGAAGAGGGCAGTGGAGCTCAACCACGGCAGCCAGCTTGGTCTACAGGAGGTAGGAGCGTCCTCTAATGTTATTCAGCAGCAGTTCCAGCGAGGAGGACTTCAGGTCCCTCATCTGAGGAACCCTTCTACTGGCTGATTTAAAGGACACCTCTTATCATCGGGTGCGTCTTTTAAAGCGAAAAATACGGTACATATCTACAATATATATAATCTTTTGACTTCATATACTTTCTTAGTTTACTGGTTTATTATTTCAATGCTTTCTTTCAAGACCCAGAGCCTACCTAATACAATACCTCAGGGTGCTGCCTAATAATCTCACAGTTTTATATATTACTTTGGAGCATTGGCGAGGGTACATTCACATGAGATGGAAACGCTACAGATTTACTGCAGTGGATTTGTGCATGGAAAATCTGCAGGGTTTTGCAATACTAACCAAATAAAGATATTTGAAGAAATATCCATATACTGTAGAAACAATCCAGAGTGCAAACTGACCTGTTGTGTGGATTTTAAATCTCCAACATGTCAATTTATGCTGCAAATTTCCATCACAGATTTCACCCTTCCAATGCAGAGAGTAGAGATGAGCAAATCTATTCGCCGCTTCATAGATTCGTTACGAATCCTCCTTTTTTCCTACTCCGAAGCGAATCCAGATTTATTCAGATTCGCTTCGTATTATTCGTAAATGCTCTTAAAGTTATGAACGCTAACGCTATGTACGCTACATACGCTATGTACGCTATGTACGCATTCTTCTTGCCCCCGGCCCCTAGAAGCGGGAAAATGACGATACACCCCCTCAAGAGCGGGAAAGTTAATATAAGCCCCCCTCACAAGCGGGAAAAAACAGCCCGGCCCACCGGAAAATGAAGTCAGCAGCAGCCAGGGGAGCTGGCGGTTCTTCCCTGGGTGCAACCTTGCCTGAACCGCTGCAGCCAGAAGTCCTTACTCCTGCTGTCCCGGCAGGAGTATACGGAAAAGTGAAGGCGCAAGTGGCTGCAGCGCTCACCAGTGTTGACCACCCGGTCAAGTCCGACTTCTGGAAGAAGAGGGCAGTGGAGCTCAACCACGGCAGCCAGCTTGGTCTACAGGAGGTAGGAGCGTCCTCTAATGTTATTCAGCAGCAGTTCCAGCGAGTTCCTCATCTGAGGAACCCTTCTACTGGCTGATTTAAAGGACACCTCCCTCTGGACCTATGGGAGCCACAACATAGACTGCACCTGACGGGTGAGAGCTAGTTGGCACTTGTTTTTAGTTTATGTTGTTTTTATTGCCCCCTGTTTGACTCTCACCCAGATAGACATGGCTTGATGGCTTGTCAGGACTCCCCCCCCCATTCTGCAGAAATTCCCCTAAGCGTGCCTATTTTCCTTTTTTCCCCCTTCTCAGGTTATTTGGGAGCCCCCTTTGCAAAAAGGGTTCTCTATTTGCTGCTATTTTATATTATCCATGTGGATTACACGTTACCTGTTTGGATTACAAAATTACCTCACGTGGTTTACAATTGAATTTTGGACTGTGTTCCAGTGTTTTATGCCAAGCAGCCATGAGGAGAGACTTAAACGTATATCTGAGCCTATTATGCTTGCAAATGTGAAATTGATTGCACTAAAATGTTTGCAAAATAATGTCTTTGCTGTATTTTAGCATAGCAATAATGTTTTTACAGGTTCAGCAACGTTCAAGCACTTTAGCCCATTGTGTGTATTCTTTTTCAGGTACTGCAATGTGTCCTATTATGCACTTATTGTATGGTGTTTTTAGTAAATGATGCACTTAGCCGTATAGCTAACAGTGAGCACCTTACTTTTCTACCTCATATGGACTGCCTCTGAGGACTGTACACAGTGGCCTAGCCTCGTGCGTATGACGCAATAACGAGTCAACGCAATCACGAGTTTTTACACTAATGCTTACGCATTCAGTTCAGTAGCGTACTTTTAACAACGCTTAGACTGTATGTTTGTAATTTGTGCAGTAATGTTTGCAAAACATCGATTATTTTTTAACGCAAATTCGACCGAATAAATTCATATTAAGAACGAATCTTGTCATAAATTCATTGATTATTCGCCGAAGCGAATTTTTGATGATTTGCTCATCTCTAGCAGAGAGTGAAATCTGCATCAAATCTCCAGCCAACCTGCATACAACTAATTAGGATTTTGCCAAGAATTGAAATTACGGGACGGTTTTACATTCCCTTGTGGATGTACCATTATTATCTCAGAAATCAAGATATTATGGAAGTATCAGATTAGAAAAACAGTGCCACTCTTATTCATGGGCTGTGCTTAGTATTGCAGTCGAAAACCAATATATGTGCAGCAATACCATACAAAGCCAATAGTAAAGAGTACAGGAAGATAGCCATGTATTTTATATCTTATAATCCAACTAATATTTCAGAGCACTGATTAATTACTAACTTGATATCAAATAATAAGTAATATTTCATACACAGGGCTGTAATACTCAACTTCACCACTAGATGGCTGTGTCTGACAATCAAGCTGGGATCTACACTGAAGCAGCAGGTATATGGAGGTAGAGAGATGCTGTAGGCTGAGGCAAATGTATTTTCTCCCAAGGAAGTGATTATAAATTCATATAATGTATCCAAGTAAATGAGGCCAAATATGTTGGGAATCAATAACATGTCCGCAGCCGACTTGTGTAATTGAGATTGATGCAGATCATTTACTGATGTATTTATGGCCAATATCATGTAGCCGTTTTTTTTTTGTTTTTTTTTTGTTTTTTTTTTCCATTTAATTTAATTATCCTACCTGATTTCCATGTGGAGTGCCCGCTGGCTCCTTAATATGTAAACTGATTTACTTTTCATTAGAAGAGGAGTAATTAATAATCCTGCACATTTATTAATGGTAAACATGCAGTGTAAATAGCTGATTAATAAGTTTCAACTTCACTGTGAGAAACCAAGTGTATGATATGATCTATTGTGTGAATAGTCAACACACCTATATCACCGCCTCATACGTTTGTGTGTGCCGTGAATGAACTATTATTTCAAAGGTCTGAGATAATAAGTGAGTGCTTGGAAATAATAAATCAGTGCCCCTGGATAAGTCCCTCAGTGCTCTTATGTTAGAAATGAGTGTGCTGAGATGGTAAGGGCTGTATTAGATTAAACAATCTAGCAGACGATTGTCAGGAGGGAAGCGTTCCTTCTAGGCAATCGCCAGCTCGCTAGTGGAGGAGACCGCTCCTATGCAGTGATCTCCTCCACAGTATGGGAAGGAACGATTGCTAATGCCATTGTTTGTCCCCATACTGACTAGTTGTTTGCTGGCAGCAGATCGTGATTAGACAGCACGATCTGGCGCTGGCAAACAATGATTTTTAAGCATGCTTAGAAATCTTTATTGTTCAATGAATGAGTATAGGGTAATTGGCGGCAGTATTACACTGCCAGATCCTCGCTAACGAGCAATGAGGCAAATACAGGCTTTTTACAGGCTTCAGTCAGTGCTCTTTCTTGTGATTTACCTTGCAGGCTGTAGAGCTGTCCTGTGCTGTGCTGTCTCGTAATGTGCTGCCAGTAAGCGCTGCGAGGTAGTGGGACCATGGTGTTCAGAGACACTGTCCTCTCACTCATTCTCATTTGAAGCTGCAAGAAAACACATGATAAACTTAGTGACTGCCTGAACCATGCTTTTAGCACATCCCACAAGATCCACACATTCATCTCCTGAAATACTCTGTGCTGCCAGATACCCTGCTTCTCCCACTATATAATTCTCAGTTTGTTAATTCCCTTAAGATCAGTAAGCAATCCTCCTGAAATCTTCTGTGCTGCTGGAGGATCTTGCTCCTTACACTGTGACTCTCAGGCTGTGAGCTCCCACACGATCGGGACTCTCCAGAAATTCTCTGTGCTTCTGAAAAACAGCCACTGATACAAGCACCCTCTCTGAGACAGTCTATAATGCTAATATAGGGTGAACTGTTTACACGCTAGACCCTCACTTTTACAGTGTCATTCTGCTTGCAATATGAATACATAAGTTTCCTGGGATCAAATGGGACTCCACTATATTAAGACTGGGGGCTAGCGATTATGTTAGCCTCCGCTGTTACTGTGATCTGCATTCATTTTCCCACTCTGCCTGGAGATGGGGTTCTGGCCTCATAAAAACCGTTATCCTGGTAGATACACTTATCCCTGTGATTGACAAAAATGAATATAAAAATTCTCTCTTCCCACATGATGTCAGCATCTTCATTTACTTCCCTTAAATCTTTGCCATCCATCAGTAAAGAGTAGGCATTCCTCATAGGGCACCAGATAATAGAAATACCAGCTTAGCACATTAGGAAGTGATTTGTGCTGTGAAGCTGCTATCACACAGTTGTGAGATAACTTGTTTAATGTTGATGCAGGGACATCAGTTTCAGCACCATGGAGAGGGGCACCGCAACAAGCAGCACATTATGGTGATCAGCAGCTGACACAGTGATGGTTAGAGAACAGGACAGTGACACACTTTACTTGAGGTAAAGGACAATAACACACTGACACTTGGGGTAAAGAACAATGACACACTGACACTAAGGGTAAAGGACAATGACACACTGACACTAGGGGTAAAGGACAATGACACACTGACACTGGGTGTATACGGCAATGACACACTGACACTAGGGGTAAAGGACAATGACACACTGACACTGGGTGTATACGGCAATGACACACTGACACTAGGGGTAAAGGACAATGACACACTGACACTAGGGGTATACGGCAATGACACACTGACACTTGGGGTAAAGGACAATGACACACTGACACTAGGGGTAAAGGACAATGACACACTGACACTAGGGGTATACGGCAATGACACACTGACACTTGGGGTAAAGGACAATGACACACTGACACTAGGGGTAAAGAACAATGACACACTGACACTGGGGTATACGGCAATGACACACTGACACTAGGGGTAAAGGACAATGACACACTGACACTGGGTGTATACGGCAATGACACACTGACACTAGGGTAAAGGACAATGACACACTGACACTAGGGGTATACGGCAATGACACACTGACCACTTGGGTAAAGGACAATGACACACTGACACTAGGGGTAAAGGACAATGACACACTGACACTAGGGGTATACGGCAATGACACACTGACACTTGGGGTAAAGGACAATGACACACTGACACTAGGGGTAAAGAACAATGACACACTGACACTGGGGGTATACGGCAATGACACACTGACACTAGGGGTAAAGGACAATGACACACTGACACTAGGGGTATACGGCAATGACACACTGACACTTGGGTAAAGGACAATGACACACTGACACTAGGGGTAAAGAACAATGACACACTGACACTGGGGGTATACGGCAATGACACACTGACACTAGGGGTAAAGGACAATGACACACTGACACTAGGGGTATACGGCAATGACACACTGACACTTGGGGTAAAGGACAATGACACATTGATACTAGGAGTATATGGCAATGACACAATGACACTAGGAGTATACGGCAATGACAGACTCACACTTGGAGTACAGAACAATGACACATTGACACTAGGAGTATACGGCAATGACACACTGACACTAGGAGTATATGACAATGATACTCTGACACTGACACTTGGGGTACAGGGCAATGACACACTGACACTTGGGATACAGGACAGTAACACACTGACACTTGGGGTACAGGACAACGGCACATTTACACCTGGTGTATAGGACAACAGCACAATGATATTTTGGTTGAGGGCAAGACTGTTATACACTATCTCAATGAACAAAGCTTGATTAATAAATCTAACTATCCATCACTAGTTGGCGCTGTCACTCTCTCTTTTTTGTGAAATCTAGGACATTTGTTGGCTTCTTCTTATGATGCTCCCACAGATGACTAGATTCTTCAGACAACAACAATATTGTTTTCCCCTCCTTGAAACTCCTTATCATTTACATAACCTCATTAGGGAATTCTGAGTTAATTAATGGGAGTCCCTGACCAAGATCCTCATCTCTGGTTACACCTAGGTATTGATTACCAGACATTGTACCTAATCCACTATATCCCACCATAAAAGATTCCTGCAGTATGGTGGATGAAGCTGTAATTTCTCAACCGAATGCAAAAGATGTCATACACTGTAATTAAAACAGCCGTAACAATACAATAACAGAATACAGGGAAGCATTTCCAAAAAAATTAAAGTGTTTACTCTTGAGTTTTCTTTTTTATACGTTGGATAACTTGCTTATTGTCTTTGTTAGATTTGCAGAACATCTCAGATTATTGTACCCCATAATAGATGCCTGATAGTACTTACAATTATAAAGGATATACTGTTGGTAGATAGATAGATAGATAGATAGATAGATAGATAGATAGATAGATAGATAGATAGATTACATACCATTGAATTCTTGACACTCTGCAGTAACCGCTCATGTTGTTCTGCTATTGCCAGAGCTGCTGAATGAACTTTATGATAAATGGCTTCACCTTCTCTGGTTTGGAAAATAAAGAGCCCCTCCCCGGTGTCACACATCCTGCCAAAAGAAAAACGCAACAATGAGACTTCTCCAGCCAAATCCATTACTCTTCCTTATAGAGCATACTCACTCATCTACCACCATCACTGTGGTGACATCACAGTCCTGAGCAAACACATAACAAGATAAGAATCCACCCCAGGATTACCTCTCAGTATACAAAACCTGCAAATTACTAAGGATACCGTCTGGGATCATATCAAATGACATAAGGGGAATGCCCGCTAGAAGGTTAGAGATGAGCAGAACGAGTCAAGATGTTCATGAAAATCTTAGGTCTCAATCTTAAGGAGACACTAGATGGGTGACATTTTCTGCCAACCTACTTTTATCCTATTTGTATTCATGCCATGATGGATCTATATGGACCTTTATCCAATGACAGACCTTTATTCCATGATGGGTATTTATCCTATGATGAGCCTTTATACAACTGTGGACTTGTATTTAATGATAAGCCTACATGCAATGTTAGACCTACATCAAATGACAAATCTATATTTAATGAAGAATCTACATATGTATAATGGTGGACCTTGGTTGATGGAAATTTGTCCAATAATGGACTTTTGTTCAGTGACTGACTGTCTTTCAATAATGGGCCTTTACCCAATGATGGTCCTTTATCCGATGATGGCCCTTTATTCAGTGATGGACTTTCATCTATTAATGGATCTATACTACTCGTCCAGCGTAGATGCTCCCTGGCCAATGCAAGACGATGACGCCTGTGGTCAGTTACCCTTGCAGGTCGTCTAGCATGCAGACCACACTGATATAAAAAAATAAATATGGGACAGGACTCAAAAGAGGGGATGGTCGGAGCAAATGGAGGGAGGGGGCCCAAGATGTGTAAACAGCCCTGGACCTATGATATGTGTAAACAGCCCCGAGCCTATGATACACTTAACACGCCCCTGCTTGTCTGTACTCACCTGCCGGCTTCAAAAGTGAACCAGGCTGGGTCCCTCCCGTACCTCCGCAGTGAGCTTAGTGGCCAAGACACAAGTTTCAACCTGGGGTTTTGCACGTCCCATAAGCTAATGTTCTCAAACGTGATCTGAAGAGTGCATTCCCCATGGACATCTGTATTAGGGGACGGCATCAAATACACATTGAATCTCTCTGGGAGAAAAACAGAACGTAAGTCAACAATCTTTATGAGAAGAGTTAAGATAGAGACATTCAGTAAGAACCAAGTCAACCGTAGATTACATAAGGAGCAGCTGCAATAACTTGAAAGCAGCCATAGATTTCAGTGTGTGGCTGTGAAAATACATTGGGAAATGTTTATTCTCCAGTTATATCCAAAGCTGCATTCAAAATTTGTTTTACAGAATTTCACATTTCACTGCTGAACCCTATACTGAGTATGTGGTGCAATGTACAGTAGCCTGGAGGAGTAAAGAAATCCTACATCTCCCACAATGGTGTGTATGGTGGTCAAGAATTATCTCTCACCATTCTGCTCTCTTTCTACACCAGTTGCCAACAAATCTGGATCTCCCAAACTGATGTCATTAATCCTGGTCCCGAGACACTCAGTGTGCAGCACCTTACACCATTCATCAGCCTCCAGCTCTGCGGGAAAACACAAAGTAATGGTTATTTCATAGAAGTCATTGTGCCACTAAAACTCAGATCTTAAAGGGCCACTCCAGTCTTACTTAATAAGACTTAAAGAGGTATTCCCACCTCTTGGACCTGCTCCTATCCCCAGAACAGTCCCCCTGCTGTGAAGGGTGAACAGCTGTTCATGTGTGGCCACCCTCCACTCACCACTATGGGAGCACTGGCTCAGCTGTTTCCGAGGGTCCCATAAAGGCGAGTAGAGGGTGGCCGCAAATGCGCTGTGTGTTCCCCATTCTGGAGAGAGGAGCAGATCCTAGAGGTGGGACCGGCACCTATCAGACATAGCGATATGCAATCAATGTCTTAGGTGGTAATACCCCTTTAATCATTGTATAATGAAGGGTTTACCAATGTTGCAATATACATTGGCCCAGATTTACTAATGTGTCTGCACCAAGAATCTTTCTAAAAAGTGCTGCAAATTGGCACAATTTTGCCGCAGTTAGGTTTTATTTTTTCCGACTTGCTTGAAAAGTAGGCAAGGCTTAGCAGAAGGGGCAGGGTTTCACTATAAATTAATTCTGGGTCAAAATCTGTCTCACAGTAAGCCAACCGATAGTTGGTATAGAGTCAGAGAAAAGTGTGTATCCCTACACCAGATTTCTGTTCCGGTCTGAGCCCCTGTGATAAATCTGGTACAGGCCTGCAGCCTCAGTTTACTCCATCTGCAGCAGGGGTGCACAACCCGCGGGCCGCATGCGGTCCCCAGAGCCAAGGTTTGCGGCCCCCGTCCTCCTGGACAGAAACACAGATGATCGTGCGATCATCTGTGTTTCTACCCGCAGCGTCACACGACAATGGATGACAGCTCCTGATCCCACAGGACGGGTCCCGGATGTTAGTGAGAGCAGGGGAGCCGAGGAGAAGGCAGAAACAGTGTATCAGTGCTTCTGCCTTCTCCTCAGACAGGTGAGCAGCGCGCTGTGCAGGATGGACCCGGGGGCAGAGGAGTACAGAGCTGCAGGGTCAGTAGACCCTGCTCAGCTCTGCCTGTGTACAGCGCCCCCACAGCAGGCTGATTTCCCCTATAATTGAGACTCCTTTGGATGCCCCAGTTACAGTGGAAATAGTGCAAAAAAAAGTTTGTGTCCCCAAAGGTCTTTCAGTGACCTCTTGGGGACAAATTATGTGGAAAAAATATATTAAAAAATAAGTTAAAACATTTAAAAAAAAAATTGATAAAAAAAATATAATAAAACACAAATAAAAGAAATAAAATATGATGTGGCAAAAATAGAAAATTATATAAAAAAAATAAAATACAAATAAAAGAAAAAATAAAAGTCTTTTTATGATCTCTTGGGGGACACATTATGTGGCAAAAATATATAACAAAAAATAATAGAAAATTAAAAATAATAAAATACAAATAAAAGAAAAAAAAAGTGCAAAATAGTACAGTGTTCATTGTCCCCCAACAGTCTTTTTATGACCTCTTGGAGGACATATTATGTGGCAAAAATATATTTAAATAATAATAATAATAGTTAGTGATGATTGAGCACCCCGATGTTCGGGTGCTCGGGTGCTCTGGCCGAACACTAGGTGGTGCTCGAGTGCTCGTTCGAGCACCCGAGTATAATGGAAGTCAATGGGAGAAGACCAGGCATCCCCTGCTCTGCAGAGGGGAGGGTGTCTGGTTGATAGGGAAACATGAGAAAATGGTGGAAACACCACAGAAATGGTTAGGGAACAGCATGGGGAGTGTGTCTGGTTCATAGGAAAAGGTTAGAATCGTGACTCCTTTCATTCGTAAAAGTACGCTAATTAACTGAATTCGTACGCATTAGCGCACAATGCATAGCATTAGCATACAAATTCGTACGCATTAGCGTACAATGCGTAGCATTAGCATACAAATTCATACGCATTAGCGTACAATGCGTAGCATTAGCATACAAATTCATACGCATTAGCGTACAATGCGTAGCATTAGCATACAAATTTTTACGCATTAGGTTTGTGCCAGATATAATAGCCCTTAAAAGGGCTTTTGGGTCTTTTATGAGCGATTTCCATCCCTGTCTAGAGTGCTTTTCTCCCTACACTCTCTGTCCCTCCTTGCTGCAGCTGTCCCTGGCTCGGTATGAGCCGGTCACATGTCACCGGGTGCTTTATAGCACCCGATGACGCGTTCCCGGCTAGCCAATCAGTGTAATGCCAGTAGCTAAGATGGCTACTGGCATTACAGTGAATGCCAGCACCTTCCTGCACGCTAATTGACTAATTAACGTGCGGGGAGGGGGCTCAAGCATGGCGCTTGAGCACACGCAGTATTTGGCCTAATACCCCGTGTTCCCGAGCACCGCCATGTTCGGCCGAATAGTGTATTCGGCTGAACATGTTCGCTCAACACTAATAATAGTAATAATAATAAAGTAATAAATCAATTATAAATATATATATATATATATATATATATATATATATATATATATATATATATATAATACAAATAAAAGTAAAAAATACAAAGGAAAAAGTGAAAACTTAACAAAAAGTGTCAGTGTCCCCCAAAGGTCTTTTTATTACCTCTTGGGGGATATTATTTGTAGCAGAAATATATTAAAAATTATAAAAAAGATAAAAATAATAAAATACATAAAAGAAAAAACATCCACACCAACCAAAACCGTTGCCATTATTGCCCAATTCACGTGAAACTATATAACAAAACAACCAATACAAAATAGGTAACTAATTATAATAATTTATTTTGGTGTCAGTTTGCATATTTAAAGAATAAGGAGCTATAGTTTGAAAAAAAAAACTTTTTAAAAATGTTTTGTACTGTCTCCCCCAAATAAAACTAAAAAATAAATTATAAGACCCTATGTATCAAGTGAAAAATTGTTGTAAAAAATATTTTGATAGTCCCAACACATAAAAAAGTTACAACCGTTCAAACCACCACGTGCGCTAAATCACAAAAAAAAAGTGTCTTCAGGCATGGTGATTAAAGTGTTAACCAATAAGCGATTTCCCCACTAGTAAGGTAAAGTGCTTACTGGTTATTACATGGTGTCTTTATTGGGCAGGAGATGGTAATAACCAGGGAGCACCATCCTCTGCAGTGAAGGAAATCACTGATTTATAAATAGGAGGCAGGAAGGAATTGTCACCACTTTTCTTGTAGAAATGACTTTTAACAAGTTCCTACAGCATGGCCCCTGAAACTAAAGATTCATACTTACTTGCTCCATGCCACACTCTACCTCCATCTTCCGGTTCCTGCACTTTTACACCTGTCAGTGCATGGCCATGGTCACATATACCGCTCCAGTCAATGACTGGCTTTGGCAGTGACACGCTGCTTGTTGACACACTGCTGAAGCCAGTGATTGGCTGGAGAGGTGCATGTGACCATAGCCATTCACTGCCAAGTAAAAACAGCATGGGGAGCAGGTAAGTATAACTCTTCGGTTTCAGGGGCTATGCTGCAAGAACTTGTTAAAAATTCATTTTTACTGGGAAATCCCTTTAAGCCCCTAATACACTGTGAGATATTCAATTACTGAGAACAAGTGTTCATAGGAACGCTCATTCATGATAACTGGCTTGTATAATTGAGCTGCACATCTCTCTGTGTAATCAGCGATGTGCTACTGATAATCAATATAACTAAATGAAGGAGGAATGACTGATCACATTCCTCCCCAATCATTTTACATTGGCATGTGTAATAGGCTGATGCAAATGATCGCCAATCAACATTTTGTTTTATTTGCGGCCCCTTGAAAAAGAGCAATGTGACAATGCGGCCCTCAGACCAAAAAAGGTTGTGCAACCCTGATCTACAGGCTTAGTAAATCTGGGCCACTGTGTTTTAACTCCTAGCTTTCAGCTTGCTGCCACTGAATGGAAACAATTATATGTATATTCAGATGCCACAAATCCATATAGACTTGATGGGCTCACATAGTTGAAGGTTGTTGGCCTCCAAATGTCAGATGTATTATTTAGTTGTAATGATATAATTGGTGTGGCTCCAGCCCATCCAGCTGTATGGAACAAAGGTTGCCCTATGTTTCTCACTTGACCGCGCTTCTTTCTATAAGTGAATTATCGTTGGTCTCCAGAAACGGTCAATAAATTTCACATCTGGCTTTCAGGCTTAATAAGTTGAAAATGGAGACCAGAAGATTGTTTCTTTCATCAGATGAGTAGATAACATCAAAAGGTCAAGGTGCCTGAAGTGTGAGTGGACTCCATAGTGTGTGGGGCCTGTAAAGGGTTAATTTAAAGGCTGTGGGGGCAGTTTTTTTTATTATTGCATTCTATTCATTGTGGGCAACAAATGATTTTTTCAATTGGTCTTTATTCAAATTTTTCGCCATCTTTTTCCGTACAGATGTCAATCTGTGTGTATTTGCGGCTTTCTGTTCACAGCCCCGTCAGGTGGAAACTATGACAGCTCATGTGTAGCCCTTATCTCTGAATTCCTGACAGCTCATAAATACTCATTATAGCTTAGTTCTTATGAAACCGATAAGAAGTGTTTATGAGTAGAGATGAGCGAGTAGTGTTCGATCGAGCTGGTATTCGATCGAATACTACGATATTCGGCGTACTCGATTTAATTCGAGTATAACGGCGATGGCGCACCTAGAATTCGTTTCCCCTCCCACCTTCCCTGGCGCTCTTTTTCCACCAATCACCATGCAGGGGGGGTATGACAGGCACGCTGAGCACGCTGGCAGCGCGAAAACGGCGTCTACATGCATTGGCTGGAAAAACCATGTGACCTCGAATATTAAAAACTCAGCTCTTCCTGCTCGTACGCATATGCTGCGTGAACTTAGTCAGGGACAGAGGCTGGAGAAGGGAGAGACAGATTTTAGCTGTTGGACAGGCAGGAGCGTGATTAAAAGCCCTTATCAGGGCTACTACAGTGGACTTCAGTGATAGCTTACTACAATATAGACTTTACAGAGAACGGCTGCTGTATTCAGGGATAGCTGCTGGAGTAGGGACAGAGAGAGGCATTAGTGGTGTATTAGGTGCTCTGCTACATACCAAACTATATTTGGCACTACTGCTGTGTACCTTGAAAAATACAATATATAGGCCTTATAACTGGCAACTGTACTGTGCGTTCTCTTGCAAAGTAATTTCTCATAACTGGTGTTCATACACACCGTCTGATCACTTAGTACACGGCTGTGTACCTTGAAAAATACAATATATAGGCCTTAACTGGCAACTGTACTGTGCGTTCTCTTGCAAAGTAATTTCTCATAACTGGTGTTCATACACACCGTCTGATCACTTAGAACACGGCTGTGTACCTTGAAAAATACAATATATAGGCCTTAACTGGCAACTGTACTGTGCGTTCTCTTGCAAAGTAATTTCTCATAACTGGTGTTCATACACACCGTCTGATCACTTAGAACACGGCTGTGTACCTTGAAAAATACAATATATAGGCCTTAACTGGCAACTGTACTGTGCGTTCTCTTGCAAAGTAATTTCTCATAACTGGTGTTCATACACACCGTCTGATCACTTAGAACACGGCTGTGTACCTTGAAAAATACAATATATAGGCCTTAACTGGCAACTGTACTGTGCGTTCTCTTGCAAAGTAATTTCTCATAACTGGTGTTCATACACACCGTCTGATCACTTAGAACACGGCTGTGTACCTTGAAAAATACAATATATAGGCCTTAACTGGCAACTGTACTGTGCGTTCTCTTGCAAAGTAATTTCTCATAACTGGTGTTCATACACACCGTCTGATCACTCAGAACACGGCTGTGTACCTTGAAAAATACAATATATAGGCCTTAACTGGCAACTGTACTGTGCGTTCTCTTGCAAAGTAATTTCTCATAACTGTTGTTCATACACACCGTCTGATCACTTAGAACACGGCTGTGTACCTTGAAAAATACAATATATAGGCCTTAACTGGCAACTGTACTGTGCGTTCTCTTGCAAAGTAATTTCTCATAACTGTTGTTCATACACACCGTCTGATCACTTAGTACACGGCTGTGTACCTTGAAAAATACAATATATAGGCCTTATAACTGGCAACTGTACTGTGCGTTCTCTTGCAAAGTAATTTCTCATAACTGTTGTTCATACACACCGTCTGATCACTTAGAACACGGCTGTGTACCTTGAAAAATACAATATATAGGCCTTAACTGGCAACTGTACTGTGCGTTCTCTTGCAAAGTAATTTCTCATAACTGGTGTTCATACACACCGTCTGATCACTTAGTACACGGCTGTGTACCTTGAAAAATACAATATATAGGCCTTAACTGGCAACTGTACTGTGCGTTCTCTTGCAAAGTAATTTCTCATAACTGTTGTTCATACACACCGTCTGATCACTCAGAACACGGCTGTGTACCTTGAAAAATACAATATATAGGCCTTAACTGGCAACTGTACTGTGCGTTCTCTTGCAAAGTAATTTCTCATAACTGGTGTTCATACACACCGTCTGATCACTTAGTACACGGCTGTGTACCTTGAAAAATACAATATATAGGCCTTAACTGGCAACTGTACTGTGCGTTCTCTTGCAAAGTAATTTCTCATAACTGTGTTCATACACACCGTCTGATCACTTAGTACACGGCTGTGTACCTTGAATAATACAATATATAGGCCTTATAACTGGCAACTGTACTGTGTGTTCTCTTGCAAAGTAATTTCTCATAACTGTTGTTCATACACACCGTCTGATCACTTAGAACACGGCTGTGTACCTTGAAAAATACAATATATAGGCCTTAACTGGCAACTGTACTGTGCGTTCTCTTGCAAAGTAATTTCTCATAACTGGTGTTCATACACACCGTCTGATCACTTAGAACACGGCTGTGTACCTTGAAAAATACAATATATAGGCCTTAACTGGCAACTGTACTGTGCGTTCTCTTGCAAAGTAATTTCTCATAACTGTTGTTCATACACACCGTCTGATCACTCAGAACACGGCTGTGTACCTTGAAAAATACAATATATAGGCCTTAACTGGCAACTGTACTGTGCGTTCTCTTGCAAAGTAATTTCTCATAACTGGTGTTCATACACACCGTCTGATCACTTAGTACACGGCTGTGTACCTTGAAAAATACAATATATAGGCCTTAACTGGCAACTGTACTGTGCGTTCTCTTGCAAAGTAATTTCTCATAACTGGTGTTCATACACACCGTCTGATCACTTAGTACACGGCTGTGTACCTTGAATAATACAATATATAGGCCTTATAACTGGCAACTGTACTGTGTGTTCTCTTGCAAAGTAATTTCTCATAACTGTTGTTCATACACACCGTCTGATCACTTAGAACACGGCTGTGTACCTTGAAAAATACAATATATAGGCCTTAACTGGCAACTGTACTGTGCGTTCTCTTGCAAAGTAATTTCTCATAACTGGTGTTCATACACACCGTCTGATCACTTAGAACACGGCTGTGTACCTTGAAAAATACAATATATAGGCCTTAACTGGCAACTGTACTGTGCGTTCTCTTGCAAAGTAATTTCTCATAACTGTTGTTCATACACACCGTCTGATCACTCAGAACATGGCTGTGTACCTTGAAAAATACAATATATAGGCCTTAACTGGCAACTGTACTGTGCGTTCTCTTGCAAAGTAATTTCTCATAACTGGTGTTCATACACACCGTCTGATCACTTAGTACACGGCTGTGTACCTTGAAAAATACAATATATAGGCCTTAACTGGCAACTGTACTGTGCGTTCTCTTGCAAAGTAATTTCTCATAACTGGTGTTCATACACACCGTCTGATCACTTAGTACACGGCTGTGTACCTTGAAAAATACAATATATAGGCCTTAACTGGCAACTGTACTGTGCGTTCTCTTGCAAAGTAATTTCTCATAACTGTTGTTCATACACACCGTCTGATCACTTAGTACACGGCTGTGTACCTTGAAAAATACAATATATAGGCCTTAACTGGCAACTGTACTGTGCGTTCTCTTGCAAAGTAATTTCTCATAACTGGTGTTCATACACACCGTCTGATCACTTAGTACACGGCTGTGTACCTTGAATAATACAATATATAGGCCTTATAACTGGCAACTGTACTGTGCGTTCTCTTGCAAACTAATTTCACGGCTGTGAAGGCAAAATATTGTAAAAAAAAAAAAAATGCGGCGGGGGGCTAGCGGAATAGGACGTGGACGAGGACGGGGGCGCGGAAATGCTGTTGGGGGCCTTGTTGAAGCCAGTGGGGATACAATGCGTGCTGGTGAGGGTCAGCCAGGATCCCGCTCATCCAGAATCCCTGCCTTTATGGGACAGTTAAGCAGGGGGCGGGTTACACCGCTGTTGAGGCCTGAGCAGGTTGAACAGGTGGTGCAATGGATAGCCGATAGCGCTTCCACACAGTTGTCCACCAGCCAGTCATCCACACAGTCTCACTCTGACCCTCCTTCCTCCACACCTGGCCAACAGAGTCATCCCACCATTGACCCCTCCCAGGAGCTCTTTTCGGGTCCTTTTTCAGATGTGCCGGAAGAATCCCAGGAGCTAGCAGAGGAATTTGTTTGTAGTGATGCCCAAACACTTGAGTTTTCGCCATCTCCTGCTGATGTGGACCCTGAGCCAGCATCTGTTATCATGAGCGATGATGATGATGAGACGCAGTTGCCATCAAGGGAGGCTGTTGGAATGTCCGGTGGGCAGCAGGAGGAGCAGAGTGAGGAAGTGGAAGAGGAGGTGGTGGATGACGAAATTACCGACCCCACTTGGCCAGGGGTGATGTCCAGCGAGGAAAGTAGTGGAGAGGTGGTGGTCTGCGCAGCACCGAAAAAGGCAGCAAGAGGCAGAGGGATGTCCACAGGCAGAGGGATGTCCACAGGCAGAGGGATGTCCACAGGCAGAGGGATGTCCAGAGGCAGAGGACAGTCCAGACAAAGTAGTGAGGCCACAGCCAGCACGGCCGAAGCTGTTCCCGGCAGCGGGCAGTCGCGCGAAGCTCCCCCATCGAGGCCTCGTACTTCTGTGGTGTGGAGATTTTTTAATGTTTGTGCGGATGACAAACTGAGCGCGGTTTGCACACTCTGCCACTCAAAACTGAGTAGGGGCTCTGAGAAGAGCAATCTGACCACCTCAGGCATGCGGCGTCACTTGGAAGTCAAGCACTGGGCTGAGTGGGAGAGAGCAAACGCAATACAAACTGCGCCCGGTCCTGCTGCCACTGCCTTTTCCCTGTGTTGTGTGCTGCCACTGCGGTCCAGACCTCCAGCCAGGACACCTCCACATCTGCCTCTGCCTCGGCTACTTTGGGGCCTTCTCCTTCAGCCTCCCCTTCCCCCGCCTCTTCGCCTGCACCCTCACACTCCTCGTCCCAACAACTGTCCATCTCGCAGGCGTTCGACCGCAGGCGGAAGTACGCCTCGAGTCACCCCCAAGCCCAAGCCTTAAACTGCCACATCTCCAAACTGCTGGCCCTGGAGATGTTGCCGTTTAGGCTTGTGGAGACGCAGGCCTTCCGCGACCTGATGGCGGCTGCCGCACCTCGCTATTCCGTCCCCAGCCGCCACTACTTTTCCCGGAGTGCCGTCCCCGCCCTGCACCAGCACGTGTCGCGTAACATCAGGCGGGCCCTGAGGTACGCAGTCAGCGCAAAGGTCCACTTGACCACCGACTCGTGGACAAGCGCTTGCGGCCAGGGACGCTACATCTCTTTGACGGCACACTGGGTGAATGTAGTGGAAGCGGGGACGGGGTCGCAAACAGAGACGGCCTACCTACCACCCCCGCCCAAGATTGCCAGCATGGGTTCTGATAAACCCCCCTCCTCCTCCTCCTCCTCCTCCTCCTCCTGTGCCTTAACATCTCCCTCAGCCGCTAGCTGGAAGCGTTGCAGCACTGGCGCGGGGAGACGTCAGCAGGCGGTGCTAAAGCTCATCAGCTTGGGCGACAGGAAGCACAGCGCCCCAGAGGTGAGGGACGCCATATTGCAGCAGACGGAGATGTGGCTGTCGCCGCTGCAGCTAGGACCAGGCATGGTCGTGTGCGATAACGGCCGTAACCTGGTGGCGGCTCTGGAGCTTGCCGAACTCAATCACGTACCATGCCTGGCCCACGTTTTTAATCTGGTAGTCCAAAAATTTCTGAAGACTTACCCCAACCTGGCAGAGCTACTGGTGAAAGTGCGGCGCTTGTGCGCTCACTTTCGTAAGTCAACTGTAGCTGCTGCTAGCTTAAAAAAACTCCAGCAACGCCTCCATTTGCCTGAACATCGGCTGTTGTGCGACCTGCCCACTCGCTGGAATTCCACCTATTCCATGTTGGCCAGGGTGTGTGAGCAGCAGAGAGCATTGATGGAGTACCAGATTATGAATCCACGCGTGCCTCCAACTCAGCTCCCTCAGTTTGCCAACCACGAGTGGCCATGGATGGCAGACATATGCGATGTACTGCGTATCTTTGAGGAGTCCACCAAGAAGGTCAGCAGCGAGGACGCTATAGTGAGCGTAACCATCCCGCTCCTAGGCGTCCTTAAAGAATCGCTCATCGCAATAAGGGAGAACGCATTGCACGCAGAGGAGACGGGGGTAGGAGGAGACGCAACGGAGCTACACAGTCAGACCACACTTTTGTCTGCTTCACGGTGGCAGTTGCAGGAGGAGGAGGATGAGGAGGAGGACGACGTGGAGGTGGCTGTGGAAGAGGAGGAGGATGCTGGCGGCGAGGGTAGCAGTCAGGCTGTGTGCGTCCCATTGGTTCAGCGCGGATGGGGCGGAGAGGAGGCGGAAGAGGAAGAGGAGGAAATGGCAAGTGATCCTTCTGGTGGGGGCAGTGAGGTCATGCCTATTCAGAGTCTGGCACACATGGCTGACTTCATGCTGGGCTGCTTTTCCCGGGACACACGTGTTGTCCGGATAGTGGAGAACAAACTGTACTGGGTCTTCGCACTCCTGGACCCCCGGTATAAAGATAACGTCTCCTCTTTTATTCCGGTAGAGGAGAGGACGAATCGATTGCTGGAATACCAGAGGGAACTCGTGCAGAACATGATGGAGATTTTCCCACCCACCATCGCTGGCGGCAGAGAGGAGAGGGTCTCCCAGAGTCCCACAACATCCATCAGGCCCACAGCCACCAGGGGAACACTCTCCAAGGTGTGGGACACGTTCATGGCACCCCCTCGTGCAACTTCCATCACTGCGGGGCCCGCTATCAGCAGGAGGGACAAGTATCGGCGGATGTTGCGGGAGTACCTGGCAGACCGTACCCCTGTCCTCCCCAATCCCTCGGCGTCCTACACTTACTGGGTCTCCAAGTTGGACACGTGGCTGGAACTGTCCCTGTACGCCTTGGAGGTGCTTGCCTGCCCTGCCGCCAGCGTGCTATCAGAAAGGGTGTTCAGCGCAGCCGGGGGCATTATAACCGATAAGCGCAGCCGCCTGTCAACCGACAGTGCCGACAGGCTGACGCTAATCAAAATGAACAGCAAGTGGATTGACCCGGACTTTGCTTCTCCAACCGTGGAAAGCAGCCAAAAGTGAAGTGCCATCTGTATGAAGTGCCATTTCCTCCTCCACCTCCTCCTCCTCCTCCTCCTTAACCGCCGTAGAATTGCTCCGTAAATAA
The DNA here is from genome assembly GCA_900303285.1 of Rhinella marina. Taxonomy (NCBI): domain Eukaryota; kingdom Metazoa; phylum Chordata; class Amphibia; order Anura; family Bufonidae; genus Rhinella; species Rhinella marina. The sequence goes on along the minus strand of ONZH01023971.1, from coordinate 63,999 downwards.
GAAAAATTTATATGTTTATGGCTCACCTCTTGGGCCTCCACAAAATGTTTAAGAGGTCTCACCTCTTGGGCCTCCTCATAATTTTTAACAGGTCTCACCTCTTGGGCCTCCTCATAATTTTTAACAGGTCTCACCTCTTGGGCCTCCTCATAATTTTTAACAGGTCTCACCTCTTGGGCCTCCACATAATTTTTAACCGGTCTCACCTCTTGGGCCTGCACAAAATGTTTAAGAGGTCTCACCTCTTGGGCCTCCACATAATTTTTAACGGGTCTCACCTCTTGGGCCTCCACATAATTTTTAACCGGTCTCACCTCTTGGGCCTGCACAAAATGTTTAAGAGGTCTCACCTATTGGGCCTCCACATAATTTTTAACAGGTCTCACCTTTTGGGGCCTCCACAAAAGGTTTAAGAGGTTAACAGTGGAAAGCAGCCAAAAGTGAAGTGCCATCTGTATGAAGTGCCATTTCCTCCTCCACCTCCTCCTCCTCCTCCTCCTCCTTAACCGCCGTAGAATTGCTCCGTAAATAAGAAAAATGTATATATTTATGGCTCACCTCTTGGGCCTCCACATAATTTTTAAGAGGTCTCACCTCTTGGGCCTGCACAAAATGTTTAAGAGGTCTCACCTCTTGGGCCTCCACATAATTTTTAACAGGTCTCACCTCTTGGGCCTCCACAAAATGTTTAACAGGTCTCACCTCTTGGGCCTCCACATAATTTTTAACACGTCTCACCTCTTGGGCCTGCACAAAATGTTTAAGAGGTCTCACCTATTGGGCCTCCACATAATTTTTAACGGGTCTCACCTCTTGGGCCTCCACAAAATGTTTAACAGGTCTCACCTCTTGGGCCTCCACAAAATGTTTAACAGGTCTCACCTCTTGGGCCTCCACAAAATGTTTAACAGGTCTCACCTCTTGGGCCTCCACAAAATGTTTAACAGGTCTCACCTCTTGGGCCTCCACATAATTTTTAACACGTCTCACCTCTTGGGCCTGCACAAAATGTTTAAGAAGTCTCACCTATTGGGCCTCCACATAATTTTTAACGGGTCTCACCTCTTGGGCCTCCACAAAATGTTTAACAGGTCTCACCTCTTGGGCCTCCACAAAATGTTTAACAGGTCTCACCTCTTGGGCCTCCACAAAATGTTTAACAGGTCTCACCTCTTGGGCCTCCACAAAAATGTTTAACAGGTCTCACCTCTTGGGCCTCCACATAATTTTTAACAGGTCTCACCTTTTGGGCCTCCACAAAAGGTTTAAGAGGTTAACAGTGGAAAGCAGCCAAAAGTGAAGTGCCATCTGTATGAAGTGCCATTTCCTCCTCCACCTCCTCCTCCTCCTCCTTAACCGCCGTAGAATTGCTCCGTAAATAAGAAAAATGTATATATTTATGGCTCACCTCTTGGGCCTCCACATAATTTTTTAAGAGGTCTCACCTCTTGGGCCTGCACAAAATGTTTAAGAGGTCTCACCTCTTGGGCCTCCACATAATTTTTAACAGGTCTCACCTCTTGGGCCTGCACAAAATCTTTAAGAGGTCTCACCTCTTGGGCCTCCACAAAATCTTTAAGAGGTCTCACCTCTTGGGCCTCCACAAAATCTTTAAGAGGTCTCACCTCTTGGGCCTCCACAAAATCTTTAAGAGGTCTCACCTCTTGGGCCTCCACAAAATCTTTAAGAGGTCTCACCTCTTGGGCCTCCACAAAATCTTTAAGAGGTCTCACCTCTTGGGCCTGCACAAAATCTTTAAGAGGTCTCAACCTCTTGGGCCTCCACAAAATCTTTAAGAGGTCTCACCTCTTGGGCCTCCACAAAATCTTTAAGAGGTCTCACCTCTTGGGCCTCCACAAAATCTTTAAGAGGTCTCACCTCTTGGGCCTCCACAAAATCTTTAAGAGGTCTCACCTTGGGCCTCCACAAAATCTTTAAGAGGTCTCACCTCTTGGGCCTCCACAAATCTTTAAGAGGTCTCACCTCTTGGGCTCCACAAATCTTAAGAGGTCTCACCTCTTGGGCCTCCACAAAATCTTAAGAGGTCTCACCTCTTGGGCCTCCACAAAATCTTTAAGAGGTCTCACCTCTTGGGCCTCCACAAAATCTTTAAGAGGTCTCACCTCTTGGGCCTCCACAAAATCTTTAAGAGGTCTCACCTCTTGGCCTCCACAAAATCTTTAAGAGGTCTCACCTCTTGGGCCTCCACAAAATCTTTAAGAGGTCTCACTCTTGGGCCTCCACAAAATCTTTAAGAGGTCTCACCTCTTGGGCCTCCACAAAATCTTTAAGAGGTCTCACCTCTTGGGCCTCCACAAAATCTTTAAGAGGTCCTCACCTCTTGGGCCTGCCACAAAATCTTTAAGAGGTCTCACCTCTTGGGCCTCCACAAAATCTTTAAGAGGTCTCACCTCTTGGGCCTGCACAAAATCTTTAAGAGGTCTCACCTCTTGGGCCTCCACAAATCTTTAAGAGGTCTCACCTCTTGGGCCTCCACAAAATCTTTAAGAGGTCTCACCTCTTGGGCCTCCACAAAATCTTTAAGAGGTCTCACCTCTTGGGCTCCACAAATCTTTAAGAGGTCTCACCTCTTGGGCCTCCACAAAATCTTTAAGAGGTCTCACCTCTTGGGCCTCCACAAAATCTTTAAGAGGTCTCACCTCTTGGGCCTGCACAAAATCTTTAAGAGGTCTCACCTCTTGGGCCTCCACAAAATCTTTAAGAGGTCTCACCTCTTGGGCCTCCACAAAATCTTTAAGAGGTCTCACCTCTTGGGCCTCCACAAAATCTTTAAGAGGTCTCACCTCTTGGGCCTCCACAAAATCTTTAAGAGGTCTCACCTCTTGGGCCTCCACATAATTTTTAAGAGGTCCTCACCTCTTGGGCCTCCACAAAAGGTTTAAGAGGTGTCACCTCTTGGGCCTCCACATAATTTTTAACAGGTCTCACCTCTTGGGCCTCCACATAATTTTTAAGAGGTCTCACCTCTTGGGCCTCCACAAAATGTTTAAGAGGTGTCACCTCTTGGGCCTCCACATAATTTTTAACAGGTCTCACCTCTTGGGCCTCCACATAATTTTTAAGAGGTCTCACCTCTTGGGCCTCCACATAATTTTTAAGAGGTCTCACCTCTTGGGCCTCCACAAAATGTTTAACAGGTGTCACCTCTTGGGCCTCCACATAATTTTTAACAGGTCTCACCTCTTGGGCCTCCACATAATTTTTAAGAGGTCTCACCTCTTGGGCCTCCACAAAATCTTTAAGAGGTCTCACCTCTTGGGCCTCCACATAATTTTTAAGAGGTCTCACCTCTTTAGCCTCCACACAATTTTTAAGACGTCTCACCTCTTGGGCCTCCACAAAATCTTCCATGAGCCTCTGGCCAGCCCACGGCCTCTTCCTGCCTTTTGCGGTCCTACGCATCCCTCAACATCCCCACTGCTTTACCTGCTAGACATGACACTGGGCCAGGTCGGGTCACTGACATCTCTAGCGCCAACAATTTGGGCATTTTAAGGCTTCTGCATGTGTTTGAGTTGTTTTTACATTTTAAAGAAGACATGTCTGACCACATTTCACACACACACACAATGACAATTAGGGGTGGGGTCTATTTGCTTTCCCCCTTGCCTATGCCATCTGAGGTTGTCATAGGCAACGTGATTTTAAGGGGTGCAGAATTTCATCTTCTTTTTTGTCTAGTTTGGCTTGGGGTCCATGGCAATGTAGAGGAAAGAAGGTTTCCTTGTATGGTCTCACTTTACAGAGAGGTTATATTGTGTTTGGAGTGTATTGTTGAGAGGCTGTGATAGTGGCGTAATAGTGCGACTTGGGCGCGTTATATGCACCCAGACATGCTTCCCCTGCTGTCCCAGTTGCATTCCAGCAGTGTTGGCATCCTTTTCTGAGGTTCCAGGGTGGACTTGGTGACCTCCAAGTGGTCGAATTGAGATTTCCAAGTGGCGAGCATTTTTTCCCCATAGACTTTAATGGGATTCGATATCTGGTCGAATAGTCGAATTTCGCGGTCTATTCGAATCGAATTTCGAAATTTCGAATATTTCACTACTCGCTCATCTCTATTTATGAGCTGTAAGTAGTCCAGAGATAAGGGCTACACATGAGCCGTCAGGGCTAACGGGACTCACTGTGAACAGAAAGCCTGCCACTTTGCAAATACGTACAGGGGCTGACTGATCTGTTAGGAGAAAAAGGCTGAACATTTTTAATAAAGACCAATTTAAAAAATGATTTGTAGCCCTAAATGAGTGGAATGTGGTAATAAAAAAATGCCCCCAAAGATCCATAGCCTTTAGCCTGTAGCTTACCTAGGGAGGAAAAAGGCTATAGACCTTTGGGGGCATTTTTTTATTAACACATTTTTATTAAAGGGAAAATACACCTCAATCTATCTCATGATATGACAGAAGGTACGTGGCCAGGGGGGCGTGGCCGGATGCCGGCGGGACCAGCGGTGTGAGACTTGAGCTCCGTCCACCCCTGGCTCTGCCCTGGTTCATACGCTACATAGCCTGCCAATCATGGGGAAAAAATGACAGCTGAAGACCCCCAGAGTATCCCCAGACCTGCTGGGAGCGCCTCAACTTACTACACTGGACGCCTCAACTCTCCAGGAGTTCGGGTCCGGATCCAAACATGGCGGCGCCTCGTGCAGAAAGGGAGCAGGAAGAAGCCGCAGCTCCCCCTCTTTCCCCTCAGCAAGCATGGGTAATCGCTCTGTCAGCACCTCCAACCCCTGTCTTGCAGCGCTCTGTCCCTAGCGCTCCTCCACTATTGCAACTGCCTGATATTAAAGGCAGTAAGGCTAGTGAACCCCATATTAGCTCCCTTAAGCTGGGAGAAAAATCTATGGCCATTAGTAAACCTAATGTGGACCCCCCAACTAGGGCACAGCAAGAAGAGGAGGAATACCCTGCATTATCCCCTTCAGGGTTACCTCACACCAGCTCTCCTACTATACAGCCATCTGCAGCCCTTACTGGCTCCTCTCCCCAAGAAGACCGAACACCTGTCAAAACCTACTCTTTGGTGGCCAAACAACAGGGTCCACAAATCCATTTGGATGCTTCTTTGTCTACCTCATCTATAAGACGCCTCCCACCTCGTCCTCAAAGAAAGTCCGTTAGTGGCACACCTCCAGGCCCTCACTGTTCCCCTGGATCTGCTATGGCTGACTCAGTTGATGTTGGGATCCCTCAGATATTGCAATCCCGCTCCTGATCCAGACGTGGTTCATCCTCATCTTCAGACATGGATAACTTGGACCAATATACTGGTCCTCCTCGAGATTGGTAGTCCCATATCCAACAACTGCCCACCAAGCAAGATTTCCAAGCTCTAATCTCAGAGCTCAAAGATGCCTTTAAGGAGGAAATATCGGCTATATGTCAAGATGTCCAGAGTGTGGGCCTACGTGTTCATCAGCTAGAGGAGGATCAAAACGCCTCCCGCACTGTGATTCGCTCTCTTCAGAAACAAACGTCCTCACACTCCCTCCAACTTCGGGATCTCCAAAACCACGTGGAGGATCTAGACAACCGAGGACAGCTGCCACAATATAAGAGTCAGAGGTGTTCCAGAGGCACAAGGCGAAGAAGACGTCTGGTCAGTGCTCCTTACAATCTTCAATACCATTTTGGATAGACCCGTGACGCACCCTATCTTAATGGATCGTGCTCACCGCGCACTTAGACAAAAATCAGTGCAAGGCCCCCCATGGAATATTATCTGCTACATTAACGATTTTGGGCTGAAAGAGGACATTATGTCAAGCGCTTGTTCCCGGCAGCAGATTGAGTTTAATGGTGCTAAGATATCATTGTTTCAAGACCTCTCCTGAATCACCCTCCAGAATCGTAGAGCCTTAAAACCGCTGTTAGACTTGTTACGTAAAAGCTCCATACCTTATCGATGGGGATTCCCCTTCTGCCTCATCGCTCGCAAAAATGGCACGGCCGTGACCCTAAAGACTCCAGAAGACCTTCCTGAGTTTTGTGCTTGCCTGGATCTAACTCCACTGCAGCTACCGGACTGGGACGTCCCTCCTACCCTACTGTACCTCCAATTCCAGCAACCTGGACTACCGTGGGAGCCAGGAAAAGACGGAACCGCTGTGCCCCTTTGGAGACGGGGACTGGACCCTCTACTTAACTATTAATCCAGAAGGAAGCGTAAATATGTGATTAGGCTTCTACGCCGCTACTTTTTCTCTTCTTTCTTCTCTCAGTATCCTTCCATTCATTTTCTCTTCTTCCTCTCCCTTTGCTGTCAAGTTTCGGCAGTAATGTTTACAGTATTTTGCCTTTTTTTAGGGGAATAGGGGTGGAGACTCTTGGGTTTTCTGCCAAGATTTTAGGGCCTTCACCACTATTACCCCATTGTTTTTGACTCAGCTATCAAATTTTGGCTGAAATAAATATTGATGATTAGTATATATAGGTTGAACTCCATAGACATGAAGGTCTTGACTTTTTTAAATCCCTTAATGTCATTGATATATTTAGTACACCTTAATGTTGTTGTATCTTTCTATCTCTCGGTGTTCATTTCTTTCCGTGTCCTATACTCAACGTCTGTCCTGATGCTTTTTGATATTTTCTCCTTATTGAGTGGGGATGGAGCAGCCCGGCACCTAATGATTGCAGTTCCCTCCCATTTTGATGCATTAGCCGTTATATTAGCTTACCCCCTTTTGGCCACATATCATGGCTAAGATTATGTCATTGAATATCAAGGGCCTGAACTCAAACTTCAAGAAAAGAATTGCTTTACGGGAGTTTCGCAAATCCAAAGCAGATATTATTCTTATCCAAGAAACTCATCTAACGTCTGATGGGTCTTTTGCCTTTGCGAAACATTTGTTTCCAAGGGCGTACATGGCCCCTGCTACTAATAAGTCAGCCGGAGTGGCCATTCTCATATCTAGATCTTGCCCCCTTCAGGTCGACTGGGTCCAGGCTGATCCATCGCAACGTTTTCTCATCCTCCAGGGAACTTTCTATGGTTTGAAGCTGCAATTGACCACAGCGTACGCCCCAAACTCTGGCCAGCTAACTTTTCTAACCTCCCTCCTTTCTACCATCTCCTCTGACAGAGGGGTTATACAATTAATTGGAGGAGATTTTAATGTTCCATTCTCAGAAATCATGGATAGGCTTACAACTCCTCCAACCACTCCCTCTTCTTAATGTAAACGTTAGTTCGTAAGTACTCCCTGTATGACCTTTGGAGGGTAGATCCCGCCAATTAACCTTTTACTCTAACTCTCACCTCACACATACAAGAATTGATTACTTCATTTGTAATATTATGGCTCTTCGATCATTAGTGGTGGCTTCTATTGGTCCAATAACTTGGTCTGACCATGTCCCTATATATTTGGAACTCAACCTTTCTTCTGTTCCGCATAGAAACCCACACTGGAGGCTAAACGACTCTCTTTTGACAAAGCCACTCACTCAGGATGCATTGCGTTCCTCTCTGTCTCAGTATTTTACTGACAATACCCTGACTGCGCCTTCCCATGGTATTCTATGGGAGGCTCACAAAGCGGTGTTTCGAGGGGTGTGTATTTCCCTCTCATCTCGCTTAAAAAAGGATAAGGAAGCACAATACCAAAATTGCCAACATTCTCTGTGATTAGCGGAATCATCATTAGCTTCTGAATCTTCTAGACGAATATTGAGACAGATAGTTGAGTTGCGAGCCCGTCTTAAGTCCCTAACTTCCTCCTCCACTCAACAGCTGATTCGCTATACTCGCCAACGTTATTTTGCATATAGCAACAAACCGCACACTTTACTTGCCAGACAGCTCAGGGACCAGACAGCCGCCTCTACCCCTCATGCTATTAGAGATCACCAGGGGGTGCTCCAATACCATTCTTCGACAGTCACAGAATTATTACATAAATATTACTCTGACTTATACTCTCTCCCATTATCATTGCCCAGAGACGAGATAACATGAAATACACTATTAGATGAGTTCCTCCTGGAATGCCATCTACCTTCCCTTACTCCAGAAGCACTGGCACATTTGAATCAGCCTATTACAGGAGACTAAATCAAAGAAGTCATATCTGAACTGCCAAAAGGAAAGTCCCCTAGACCCGATGGGCTTTCCTATAATTACTTTTAGATATTCGAAGAGATTTTAAGTCCTCATATGACACAGTTATTTAATGGATTTCTGCAATGTGACAAAATCCCAGACACTATGCTGAATTCATATGTTATGGTTATCCCTAAACCTGGAAAAGACCCTGCTGATTGCGCAAGCTACAGACCTATCAGCCTCCTTAATTCTGACTTGAAAATATTAACTAAAATACTAGCGAACTGCCTGAACTTTTGGCTTCATCATTTGATTCACAAAGATCAGGTTGGTTTTGTTAGGTTCCGACAGGCTGGCGATAACACCAGAAGAGCTCTAGATTTGATAGACGTAGCTAACAGAGGAGGAGTGAAGGCCTCGGCCCTTAGTTTAGATGCCGAAAAGGCATTTGATCACCTGAACTGGGATTTCATGTTCAGAACGCTACATCACTTTGGCTTCAAGGGTCTTTTCCTGACTGCCTTGAGAGGCCTTTACTCCTCACCCTCTACTATAGTAAGATTGCCCCACGCCCACCCAGCACCTCTTCCAATTCACAATGGAACGAGGCAGGACTGCTCCCTATCCCCCCTGCTCTACGTCCTTAGTATAGAGCCTTTAGCTGCGTTGTTACGTAACACTCTGGATATACAGAGCATCCCGGTCAGAGATAAAACATTTTCAATCTCTTTGTTCGCAGATGATGTGTTACTTATGCTAACGAACCCCTTTATCTCTTTACCTAATCTTCATGCAGTATTAGGCTACTTTCACATTAGTGTTATTGCTGGATCCAGCAGGGTTCAGCAATAACGCTTCCGTTACTGATAATACAACCATGTGCATGGGTTATGAACGGTTGTATCCGTTAGGAATGGTTGATCCGGTTGTATTATCTTTAACATTGCTGTGACGGATCCGTCATTAACTCCATTGAAAGTCAATGGAGGACGGATCCGGTTTCTATTGTGTCACACAGAACGGATCCGTTCCCATTGACTTGCATTGGGGATCATGCTGGATCCATCTTGTTCCGGATCCCCAGGACGGAAAGCAAACCACAGCATGTTGCAGTTTGCTCTCCGGTCTGGAGACACAACTGAAGAGAACGGAATGCATTTAGGAGCATTCCGTTCTCTTCAGTTCAATTTTGTCCCCATTGACAATGAATGGGGACAAAACTGAAGCGTTTTTTTCCGGTATTGATGGAACTCAATACCGGGAAAAGAACGCTAGTGTGAAAGTAGCCTTAGACAGATACAGTAGGTTGTCAGGATATAAGCTGAATACCTCGAAAACCGAGGCTTTACTCATCAACATTGATCCTGCTAGACTCCTCCTCCTTCAGAGACAGTTCCACTATACCTGGCGAACCCACTCCATAAAATACTTGGGAATTCATCTTACCCCACACTACTCCACTCTATACAAGGCTAACTTTCCATCATTGGTGACGGAGATGTACTCTCTTTTAACAAATCACTTCCGATTTCACTATTGGGACTTATTGCAGCTATAAAGATGTCCATTCTCCCCAAATTTTTATATTTATTCGAGACCCTTCCAGTGAGGGTGCCAGCCGCAGTTCTCCGCTCCATACAATCAGCCCTAATTAGATTTGTCTGGAACTATAAACGGCCCAGATTTTCTGCCCAGATTCTGACAGCTCCAGTCAGTTGTGGAGGCTTAGCCCTTCCTAATATAACAAACTATTATCTGGCTGCTCATCTCCATCAGATAACCTCCTGGTCCACAATTCATTCATATAATAGATGGACTGAAATAGAGAGGTTGTGGTTGGCACCAATTCACCTGGGGACTCTGATATGGGGTTTGCCTGTTTCTGTCCCTTCTTCCAACTTACTCAACTCTATGGGTTTCACTAGAGAGATCTGGTATAAGGCCAGAGTTAGATACAATTTGGCTACACTTCAATCCCCTCTCTCTCTATTCCTTTTCACACTCCATCTTCCGGACAGTTTTGGAGCGGACATGGTGAGACCATGGTCAGCAACTGGGTTATACCACCTCGTCGACCCGAAGGATCCACTCTCGGGGAAGATTTTCTCCTTTACAGATCTTCAGGCTAAATTTTCTCTGCCTCTCACCTTACAATTCCAATTTCAAAAAATACTCCATTATTGTAAAAAGGTCTTAGGATCATTATGTATTCCATCTCTTTCCCCATTTGAACGCCTTTGTACACATATCCCTTCCTCAAAGGGCCTTATTTCGGACATTTATCAGATTCTAATATCTTTTGACTTTCCCACGGGATTCAAACATCCCTATATGTTGAAGTGGGAGGACTGGCTGCAGGGGGAGCTCTCCCCAGAGAACTGGCGTATCATCTGGACAAGGACACAAGATAGCTCTTCATCCGTAACATTTAAAGAGAACCAAATCAAAATTTTAACGTTTTGGTATCACACCCTGCTTTATTGCATGCTATTAACCCTGTAATTCCGGATATCTGCTGGAGATGCTCCCTCCCTGGCGCCACCTTATTCCATATCTTCTGGTTATGTCCGGCTCTAACACTATATTGGAGACAGGTGAGAGATGTGATACGGGTCATGCAAGGTGCTGGGAGACACGTTAAGACACCATCACCACAGTTCAAGAAAGGCATAACTAGAAGCCTACATCTTACAGTGGAACCTACAGGTACAGAGTACAGCTATAGGGAAGGAAATCATGAGAGAGGCAGCCTCAGCTAGAAAGCTAGAGTGTCATCTACATTGCCAGCCACCATACCTCATTGGGAGAAGAGATTGCACTTGAATGTGCTGCTATTTGTTTTTGCACTCAGTAAAGACAGATGTTCTTTGTTCTACAATCTCTGCTTGATTCTTTCAGTTCACCTTTTTCACTGCACCAAAGCCCAGGGAGCGACGGCTTGAGGTAGGACACTGTGACGCAACACTTCATCAGGGTCTCTACCACTCCCATCCTCTGCACTGGCTCCTCGGGGGCTCACTACACAACATTATATTACATTATCAGCTATTCCATCTGTTACTGATGATAACCAGCCGCTATATCATGCTGGAGAGCTCCGCCCCCTGTTACATCATGATGTCACCAGGCTTCCATAGGTAAAGTATATCCTATATGTTAACGGGAAGGGGGAGGAGGATTCTTACCTGAATCACAGGCAAATGTTTTTGAGGTGTCATCGGTAAAGAAAATTCCCACCGCATGCTTCTTGGTGGTTTTAGGGAGTCTAACAATGCTTTTTAGATTGTTGAGCTCTGTGACCTGGAAGAAAGAGTTGTATGTGCAGTAATTTATTAGAAATTTCCTCCAAAATAGAAATTTTCAAAATCCAGAGTAAATATAAGTGTGATAACCAATATGGCCACCAGGTTTACTACCCAGGACTCTAGGAACGCTGTGTATTTTAGGAGTAGCCATATTGGTTGTAACTCAACTTTCCCAGATCCCCCCCAGGAATCAATCTTAGAGAATAATATACTCGTGGCGCTCAGAAATATGCTTTCCCCGGCTGTATGTCCAGCAGCCGCTGACCCTGCCTCATGTCACAGAAACACATATTGATTAGAGCCTGCAAAATGTACAAACAGCTTAATTATGGGAACAAAGAGCTGACAGCGGTGACCAGCCTGACCCCGTCCTCCACCGCCACCAAACGTATTAACACTTTCATCGACAAATTGCTCTCTGCTAGTTACCATGGATGATGGAATAAATTCATGTCAGTGGATCTACCTGCTTTTGTTTTAAAGTGGTTATCCCATGATCAATGTAAAAAATGAAAATAATACATAATGTAGTACATGGCATCATCTTTCTAACAAAGCTAGAACCAGCCCTGTACTGCACATGGAACCAGGGATCTCCCCATTCATTGCTCTGCTAGATTTATATCAAGCTAGCAGCTTAAAGGGAGTGTCTTTTCTGCCTCAGCTCTGAAGGTATGTCCATGGTCTCCCTACCACAGCTCAGGAGTAAGTTGAAGGATGAAACTGAGTATGTGCGGCCTTCTCAATGAGCAGGACAAAGAAATGAGGAAAAAAACAAACAGCAGGTGGCGCTATACAGATACATTTTATACTGAATACTTTTGCAATTACAAAAGTATTCAGATCCAGGTGCTGGTTTGAAAACCATAGAATATTTTCATGGGACAAGCCCTTTAAGGTAGAGGACAATGAAAAGGTATTTATCATAGTCTTGGGTCTAGCTTTAATAGGACCAAATGTGCAAGTGGGATACAGTAGCCATCAAATGTATACAGCTACACAGAGTATTTCAGGAGAGAATTGTCCCCCTCTCCAGAGGCAACAGATTAAAACTGAATTATATGTTCGAAACCTCCATCTTAAACCCAGCCATACACATTTTATCTATATCGGATTAACCTGTGTATGGTGGCTTCCCAACTCTTCCCCCAATGACTGATCAGGGAGATAAGGATTGGGCATGTTGGATTTCAATTGCTACATCCATTTTTCCTCAGGACATGAGTTGCTACCACATGTATTTAGCAGTGGCTCCCCTTTCTCTCCTTTCATGATTCGCTACGTATGCATACTCAGGTGAGCTGAGGATGCATATATCTGAGAGGATTAGAAGAGAAAGCTGTTGGCTAAATGAGTGTTTTGCTGACAGTATATGCTCAGCTTAACACATCAGCATTACTTGGCATCTTTTTAAAGATATAAGCACAATATAATTAAAAAACACAGGTTAAAGGAGCTGTGCCAACATTAAATGTCACTTTAATATAATTGATCATGAAAAACTAGTTACTTTACTAATTTACTTTCTGATACAAAAATGCTCCACTTGTGAGATATTCCCTTTCTTTCATTATAATGGCAGCCCCTAGTGTTTAATCTGTATGGTAATATGCACATCTACCTACTGAGATGGTTGCACATGCTCCGTTCCATTCTTCCATCAGCTTTCAGCCTAAAGAAAATCTTGCAAAGCAATGGGCAGTGCTCTGGATGCAGAGGGCTGCCTCTAGCTTTGTTAGAAAGAGATTGTCTTGTACTAGATTATGTACAATTTTCATTATTTACATTAATCACGGGATAACCCCATCAAATTCACAAACGGAGTGTATTAAACCCCCTCCCCCAATAGGTCAGCCTAATAAAGGGAAAATGTGCAATTAAAATACAACAGATCTTTAGCGATCTCAACATAGTGAGTATCCATATTCCGAGGGAGAAAATACACACGATGATCATAATATTTTAGACTAAATAACAGCATACAATGTCAATCAGCTACTTATAAGGCTACCAGGATATTGTCATGTATGAATAGCTTTGGTGGGGCAGTGGCATCATCTGAAATATGCAGTCAGTTCTGGGCAACAGTTCATTGAAAGGATGCCCTGGAGCTGGAAAAAGTACAAAGAAGAGCAATTAAACTGATAAGGGGTCTTAGTTATGAGTAACGATTAAGAGGATTACATTTATTTAGTCTTGAGTAGAGACATTTAAGGGGCAACATGATTAACCAATATAAATATAGGGGGAGATTTATCAAACTGTTGTAAAGTAGAACTGGCTTACTTGCCCATAGCAACCAATCAGATTCCATCTTTCGGTTTCCAAAGGATTTGTGAAAAATGAAAGGTGGAATCTGATTGGTTGCTATGGGCAACTAAGACAGTTCTACTTTACACCAGTTTTATAAATCTCTCCCATACTGTATAAATCGTCAGTGCAAAAAATATGGTGAAAAACTGCTCCATGTAAAATCCCCTCAAAAGACAAGGGAGCACTGCTTCCGACTGGAGGTTCAGTCTCCAGAAGCGTCAATGCTTCTGTAAGAACTGTAAATGTGTGGAATACATATACATATTGGTTTAAGCTCATACTTTTATTAATGTGTATTTAGAAATTATGTTTTAATAAAGTGTCTATTCAGATTCTTCCCTGTGAGCCGGCCATTTTGGATGCAAATCTGTGGAATAATCTACCTCAGGATGTGGTCACAGCAGGAACAATGGACAATTTTTTCTAAAATTCACATTCCCACCTATTGCTTGGTTGAACTTGATGATCTTTTTAACCCTTTTAATTATGTAACTATGTTAAACCATGTAAATTCACTAATAACATTTCTGTTAGCTTTCACCCACCCTACAGTACATACATTATATAGAGGATGCTCTCATACTATGCAGATATGTAAACTACTTTGTCACCCTAATGCTCTTTACCATATGTGATCTCGTCTCTAATCCCCAGCATATATAACATAATAACATAGTCTCTTTATAGCAGGAAGACAGAAGGCTGGGATCCAGGATTATCCGGATGCATACTGTACATTTCCAGGATGGAAATGCTATGTTTAAAGAGGCTCTGTCACCAGGATCAACCCTACTAAACCAGACATTGGAGCAATTGGAGCACCTGGAGGCGGGACTGAATCACACGAGTACTACTTTGTAACACCCCCTGTGCTCTGCACACTCTGCCCTCCCCTTGATTGACAGGAATAGACAGCAGGCTAATGGCAGAGCTGTGTGCTAGCATGTCAATATCATATCACTATGTGCTATAGCTTCACCACACTGAGATCTGCTGAAAAAGCTAATACACATATTACTGCTGCATTCACAAGCACAATATATAATTATAAAGACACCAGTAATATGTGCTAGCTTATGAACATGGAAATATGCAAATATCTCTATGTAGTAATGCTATAGCTTAGTCATTAAGTGATTGGTTTTGTATGTAGAGATCCCCATCTTGTGAGAAACTTCAAACTTTCTTCAGATATTTTTTTTCTTCCACATTTATTCCATGTCCTTATCACATTGAGAATAATGTTTTATTTTAGAAAGCTAATAAATATTACTGGTTTCTTTATAATCATATTTTGTGTCTGTGATTAAACCAGTAATTTCAATATAGTAAGTCCTTATTAGAGATGAGCGAGTACTAAAATGCTCGGGTGCTCGTTATTCGAGACGAATTTTTCCCGATACTCGGGTGCTCGTTTCGAGTAACGAACCCCATTGAAGTCAATGGGAGACTCGAGCATTTTTGCGGGGGACCAAAGCTCTTCACAGGGAAGTTTGCCTGAAAACCTGGAAACCTCAGAAAATGATGGAAACACCACGGAAATGGACAGGAAACAGCAGGGGCAGCATGCATGGATGCCTCTGAGGCTGCTTAATCCCACCATTACCCCAAATCCTCAGGCAACAGCCTGGTGGTTACCCTCATGGCAATTGTGCTCACCCAGACCAAGAAAGGCAAGGCACATGCCCATCACATGTTAGGGAAGCACCCAACTAGGTGCAACGAAGGTCCATCACCACCTGCAGGTGACACCACTGCTCATGCTGGCACTGCAGCTGAAATCAAGTTTAGTATCTGTTCTTATCAATTGCTGTGCCTGCTGGTGGTATAGTGGTGAGCATAGCTACTTCCCAAGCAGTTGATCCGGGTTCCATTCCCGTCTATCGCAGGAGGCAATTCAGAATCAGTACAATATCTAATACGTCCCCCTACCAGGGGTAAATTGTTTGGAGAGAGGGCCTGTAGGTGGGGGGCAAGGAGGTTTCAGTGGAAGAGCCAGAGGAGTGCCCCCTGGGCTAGCGTGTGTGGTGGTGACAACAGCCGTAATGCATTTGGAAATGCTCTAGCATCAGCCGGTGCAGTATCAATTCTTCTCAGTTTAATACCGTATACGTCCCCTATCTTGGGACCCTATATTTAATGGATATTTCGAACACGGAAAAGAGCTTGCTCTGGCCAGGGGAGTGTCTTTCCCAATGCAGCTAAGGGGACGTGTCCATGCTCTGCCTATCACAGGTCATGAGGCAGATAAAAGAAGAACAAAAACAAACATGAGTACAACTTCGGATACGTCCCCTATCCGGCTAAATTGTTTGTAGAGTGGGCCTGTAGGTGGGGGGGGCTGGGGCAAGGAGGTTTCGCTGGAAGAGCCAGAGGAGTGCCCCCTGGGCTAGCGCGTGTGGTGGTGACAACAGCCAGAATGGATTTAGCAAAACTGTTGCATCAACCGGTATGGTATCAATTCTTCTCAGTTTAATACCGTATACGTCACCTATTTTGGGACCCTATATTGAATGGATTTTTCGAACACGGAGAAGGGAAAAAGAGCTTGCTCTGGCCAGGGGAGTGTCTTTCCCACTGCAGCTAAGGGGACGTGTCCATGCTCTGCCTATCACAGGTCATGAGGCAGATAAAAGAAGAACAAAAAAAAACATCAGTACAACATCTAATACGTCCCCTATCCGGCTAAATTGTTTGTAGAGTGGGCCTGTAGGTGGGGGGGGGGTCAGGCTGGGGGGAAGGAGGTTTCGCTGGAAGAGCCAGAGGAGTGCCCCCTGGGCTAGCGTGTGTGGTGGTGACAACAGCCAGAATGGATTTTTGAAAACTGTTGCATCAACCGGTACAGTCGTAAATTATGAACTTGATCAAGTGTAGCATGTGTTCTCTGTATTCTTCTCCGTTTAATACCGTATATGGCAGCTATCCGGAAAAATAGTTTGGAGAGAGAGAAAGATAGGAAAAAGACGTCAATTGTTTGGAGAGTGGGCCTGTAGGTGGGGGGGCAGGGTGGGGCAAGGAGGTTTCGCTGGAAGAGCCAGAGGAGAGCCCCTGGGCTAGCGTGTGTGGTGGTGACAACAGCCGGATGGAGTTAGAATGACGACGCAGGACCCCAACTTAAAAATTTAGCATCAACCGGTACAGTCGTAAATTATGAGATTGATCAAGTGTGGCATGACTTTTTAGATGGAGATTGCATGTGGTCACGTACTCCCTGGAACCCCATAGTCACCCCCTTCTCTTATGTGCTAGCCCAGAACATTCTCTGCCCCAATTCGCAAGACCTTTTGCTGTTTCCGTGTGCTGACAGTGGGGATTTACCAGTGTTGTCTGAGGAGGTGGTGGACAATGGCGAGACACAGGTGTCGGGGGGTGAGGTAGTTGTATGGGAAGCAAGTTACAGTGGGGACTCCTTGGGGGGGAATTTCTCATGATGGGACAGATTCAACTTGGGTGGATCAGGCACATTAACAGATGAATTTTTTGGGGGGTTTATTTAACTTTTATTTAGCAAAAATAACCACAGAGATATTTATTGGTTATCTTCTCTGCGCAGTCTGGTGTTGGGGTTCCTCACTTTGATGGCGAGCTGTGCCGCTCTCTCCACAATGGTCTGTGTGTTCTTAGATGGAGACTTTGTCGGCGATTTCAGTACAGAAGGACTTGTTGCTCATCCACAGAACCTCGTCCTCCTTGACATTGTGGACAAGGAATTTGCGGGTGGACCAGGAATTTGCGGAACCCTGTGAGCAGCATGTGTTTGGTCTTCTACTTGCTACCGTATCCAATGTTGGGCAATATAGATTCGCAAGTAATATTATTTTTCACACCTATCCCAAAAATAAAAATGTATGCAGTATGCGCAAATAAAACTTGGAACTGGAATTGGAGAGAGGGCCTGTAGGTGGACCTCCGGAAAAATTGTTTGAATAGAGGGCCTGTAGGTGGACCTCTGGAAAAATTGTTTGAATAGAGGGCCTGTAGGGGGGCCCTCCTGAAAAATTGTTTGAAGAGAGGGCCTGTAGGTGGACCTCTGGAAAAATTGTTGGAATAGAGGGCCTGTAGGTGGACCTCTGGAAAAATTGTTGGAATAGAGGGCCTGTAGGTGGACCTCTGGAAAAATTGTTGGAATAGAGGGCCTGTAGGTGGACCACTGGAAAAATTGTTGGAATAGAGGGCCTGTAGGTGGACCTCTGGAAAAATTGTTGGAATAGAGGGCCTGTAGGGGGCCCTCCTGAAAAATTGTTTGAAGAGAGGGCCTGTAGGGGGCCCTCCTGAAAAATTGTGCTAAAAGAGTGCCAGTTGGACCTCTAAAAAATGGCGTTTTTTGGGTCAGCATTAGGCAAAGACGATATGGAGGAGGAGGAGGAGTAGGAGGAGGAGTAGAGAGGAGGAATCAGATACATAAGTTATTTAAATCTTTAGCTGCTTTCCCCCGGAGGAGATTTGAATTCCGGTGAAATCCAGGCTTTGTTCATTTTAATAAGCGTCAGCCTGTCAGCGCTGTCAGTTGACAGGCGTGTACGCTTATCGGTGATGACGCCACCAGCTGCACTGAATACCCGCTCTGACAGAACGCTAGCGGCAGGGCAGGCCAGCACCTCCAAGGCGTACAGCGCCAGTTCAGGCCACGTGTCCAGCTTTGAAACTCAGTAGTTGTATGGAGCAGAGTGATCGGTCCGGACGTTGGTATGGTCAGCTAGGTACTCCCTCACCATCTTTCTGTACAGCTCCCCCCTACTCTGCCTAGACTGGGGACAGGTGACAGTGTCTTGCTGGGGTGACATAAAACTGGCAAAGGCCTTGGAGAGCATTCCCCTGCCAGTGCTGGACAAACTGCCTGATCGCCTCCTCTCCCCCGCTACTTGGCCCACAGAACCATGCCCTCTGCCACTAGCGGCGTCAGATGGGAAGAATTGTTTCAGCTTGTGCACCAGGGCCTGTTGATACCTATTCACTCTCATACTCCTTTCCTCTGCAGGGATGAGAGTTGAAAGGTTCTGCTTGTACCGTGGGTCCAGGAGAGTGAACACCCAGTAATCGGTGTTTGAAAAAATTCTTCTAACGCGAGGGTCACGGGATAGGCAGCCTAACATGAAGTCTGCCATGTGCGCCAGAGTCCCAACACGCAAGAATTCCCTCTCCTCACTGACCTGACTCTCCATTTCCTCCTCCTCCTCCTCCAAGTCCTCCTCTTCAGCCCATACACGCTCAAGAGTTAAGGACTGAGCACTGGTACCCTCTACTATCTCGCCGACATTCTCCTCCTCTTCCTCCTCATCCTCATCCCTCTCCTCCGATACGCGCTGAGAAACAGACCGGAGGGTGCTCTGGCTATCAAGCGACGTATCTTCCTCCACCGTCTCTTGTGACAAGCGCAAAGCATCCGACTTGATGCTGAGCAGTGATTTTTTTCAACAGGCAAAGCAGTGGGATGATGAGGCTGATAATGGCGGCATCGCCGCTGACCATCAGTGTTGACTCCTCAAAGTTGCTCAACACCTGGCAGATATCAGACATCCACGTCCACTCCTCATTGTAGACTTGAGGAATCTGAGAGACCTGACTACCAGTTCTGGTGGAAGATGACATCTGGCAGTCTACAATCGCTCTGCGCTGCTGGTAAACTCTGGATCACATGTTTAATGTGGAATTCCATCTCGTGGGCACGTCGCACAACAGTCGGTGAGCGGGCAGTTGTAGGCGGCGCTGCGCTGCCCTGAGAGTGGCAGCATCTGTGCTAGACTTGCGGAAATGCGCACAGATGCGGCGCACCTTGGTGAGCAAATCAGACAGATTGGGGTATGTCTTGAGGAACCGCTGAACTATAAGATTGAACACGTGGGCCAGGCATGGCACATGTGTCAGTCTGCCGAGTTGCAGAGCCGCCACCAGGTTACGCCCGTTGTCACACAAAACCATGCCTGGCTTGAGGTTCAGCGGTGCCAGCCACACATCGGTCTGCGCCATGATGCCCTGTAACAGCTCTTGGGCGGTGTGCCTTTTGTCACCTAAGCTCAGCAGTTTGAGCACCGCCTGCTGGCGCTTACCCACGGCACTGCTGCTGCGCCTAGAGCTACCGACTGAAGGCGCCGTGCCCACGGATGGTAATTCGGTGGAGGAGGAGGGGTCGGAGGAGGAGGAGGCATAGTACGTCTGAGAGACCGTGACCGAGGTAGGCCCCGCAATCCTCGGTGTGGGCAGTACATGAGCGGCCCCAGGGTCATTCTCGGTCCCAGCCTCCACCAAGTTAACCCAATGTGCCGTCAGTGAGATGTAGTGTCCCTGCCCGGCAGCACTTGTCCACGTGTCCGTGGTTAGGTGGACCTTCTCAGAAACAGCGTTGGTCAGGGCACGGATGATGTTCTGTGACACGTGCTGGTGTAGGGCTGGGACGGCACATCAGGAAAAATAGTGGCGGCTGGGGATGGAATACCGAGGGGCAGCCACCGCCATGAGATTTCGAAAGGCCTCGGTCTCTACCAGCCTATAGGGCAGCATCTCCAGGCTAAGCAATTTGGAGATGTGGACGTTGAGGGCTTGGGCATGTGTTCCTCTTGCGCTCCAGCGTCTGCTGTAAAGACAGCTGAACGCTGTGCTGGGACACGTTGGTGGATGCTGTGGAGGATCGTGGAGGCGAAGGTGTGGTTTTCCGGCGGGAGGCGCTCGTGCCGGGGTCCTGGGCAGGGGGTTGACTAGCAGAGGCAACGAGTGACGCGGGGGGTTGACTAGCAGAGGCAGCGAGTGACACAGGGGAAGGAGCAGTGGTGTGACCCGCAGGAGGTGGTGAACGGCCTTGGTTCCATTGAGTGGGGTGTTTAGCACTCATATGCCTGCGCATGCTGGTGGTGGTTAGGCTAGTAGTGGTGGCACCCCTGCTGATCCTGGTGTGGCACAGGTTGCACACCACAGTCCGTCGGTCATCCTCACTTTCTTTAAAGAACCTCCAGACTTGCGAACATCTAGGCCTCGCCACGGGAGCTTCACTACGTGGAACAGTTGCTGCTGATGCACCAGCTCTGGCCCTGCTTCTCCCTCTGGCCACACCACTGCCTCTTACAACCTGTTCTGGTGCAGCACTCGCCTCCGCCTCAGAAGCACTGTCTTCACTCGGCATATCAACCCAGCTTGGGTCAGTCACCTCGTCATCCTCCGATTCCTCAGTCTGCTCCCCCCTGGGAATTCCTCCCCTAACAACAACTTCACCACTGTCTGACAACCGTGTCTCCTCATCGTCCGACACCTCTTTACAAACTTCTTCCACTAAGTCAACATTGTCATCATCATCATCATCACCCACAGACTGCGACAGTTGGAAAACTTGGGCATCGGGAACGAGGTCAGCAGCAACCTGAGAAGTGGTTTGTGACTCTGGGAAGGGTCCAGAAAACAGTTCCTCAGAGTATGCCGGATCGCATTCCAAATTTTCCTGGGAGGGGGCAGACTGGGGGGAAGGAGGTTGAGGTGGAGGAGCCAGAGGAGTGCTCCCTTGGGTAACGTGGGTGGACTGCGTGGAAGACTGACTGGTGGACAAATTACTTGAAGCATTGTCCGCAATCCACGAGATCAGCTGTTCGCACTGTTGTGGTTTCAACAGTCCTCTACCACGTGTCCCTGTAAGTTGAGACATGAAGCTAGGGAGTGTAGCTCTGCGGAATTCCCCTGCTCCCTCATCAGCGGGTACTGTCTCACCCTGCCCAGGACCACGACCTCTGCCCCCTGCAGTAATTGAATGCCCACGCCCTCGCCCTCGACCCTTAGCCCTGGGGTTCAACATTTTTTGTATATAGGTGCATGATAAAAAAATAAATAAATTAAGTCCGGTAGAATTAAGTGACGTACAGAAAGTGTCACCAGGACAGTATATACAGATGTGAGCGAATGTTTTGAACTGAGAAACAGAAAGGTTACACACAGCTGAGTCAAATGGATTTGTATCACTGAGCTAAAACAACTGAAAAAATTATTTTTTTTTTATATTTTCTTTTTTTTGGGAACGTGACGTGCAAGAACTATGGTAGGACTGACTGACACCCTGTTAACGGTGGCTATTTAGTCTGCGACCCAGACAAATGTCGCACAGAGAGTTTTCTGGATCAAGCGGTAGATGATATTGGTAGCAAATGACTTGGTTGTATTGTGTGACATACAGAAAGTGTCACCTGGACAGTATATATGGATTGGAGTGAGTCAGTGCTGAACTGTGACACACAGAATGGTTCCACAGTGCTGTGTGCAATGGATTTGTATCACTGAGATAGAAAAAAAACAAAAAAAAAACAGGGTTAGATATGGCGATAGCTGCACTACTAGTGCCAGCCAGCCAAGTGACAAAAAAAAAATAAATAAAATGTCTTCTAGCCCTTAGAAGGGCTGTTGGGTTCTTTGTGGGTGATCCCTGCCTAACAGAGAACTAAATGCAGGCCCTAACACTCTCCCTGAAAGGCAGCAGCTCTATCCCTAACGACATCCAGACGGCATCTGAGCCGAGCGCCGCGGCCAGTCGGTAGTATATTCCAGGGTCACCTGATCAGGCCAGCCAACCCCTGCTATCGACATGTAAGGGCCCCACGTGATGCTGGGTGGTACGCAGAGTCTCCTGGCTTGTGATTGGCTGTGTTTTTAGGCGCCAAAAAAGCACGATGCGGAAGTTGCCATTTCCTCGAGCATGGCGAGATACTCGTCCGAGCATCGAGCAGTTACGAGTACCCTAATGCTCGAACGAGCACCAAGCTCGGACGAGTATGCTCGCTCATCTCTAGTCCTTATTATTATATGATTATTTATTATAGTATAGCCTTTTAATATGGTTTTAAATAAGAGAGAAAAAAATAACAGAAATACATTTTACAACTCTTCTAGGACTTAACCCTGGGATCTCAACATTCATGGTAGAACACTATAACACTAAGCTTAAACACTACATCATAGAGAAGAATGCTTTTTCTATCCTAAGAAGCAATCACATATTACTAGTGTCTTTATAATCATACATTGTGCCTGTGAATAAGGCAGTAATATGTAGATTAGCTTTCTGAGCAGATCTCAGTGTGGTGAAGCTATAGTACATAGTGATATGATATTTATATGCTAGGACACAGCTCTGCGACACAGCTCTGCCCTCGGCCTGCTGTCTAGCCCTGTCAATCAAAAGGGGTGTTACAAGGCAGTGCTCAGATGATTTAGCCTGCCTTCTGGTGCTCCAATTGCTAATTTGCATTTGAATAGAAACGCAGATATCTCTACAACTATTTATCGTACAGACAAAAGAAAGTTATCATTTTAATCGTAATGATGAGCCCTACCAGGCAGTATGTCTGGTTTAATAGGGTTGATCCTGGTGACAGACCCTCTTTAACCCTTTTATATTCTATAGATTCCAGAGTTGTCGTAGCTAAAATAATATATACTGCCTGCTGAGCATATTTATCTAAGCCTATCATGTGTGATCCATTGTGTCTAATCCTGTCATGCTGATCCACTGAGGGTAGTTATGAAACAATTTTCAACACTTTTGTGGTGTTAAAAAGTAACATATTTAGTTGCCCCCTTTTTTGCGCAAAAATAGGTGACTCTCGCCCATTTTGAAAAACGGGTGGAAAAGTGAATTTGGATAGCCATGTTAGTTAAAGGAGTTTTCCGGGATTAGTGGTGACGTATCCTGAGGATAGATCATCAGTATCTGATCAGTGGGGGTCCGACACTCAGGAATTAAAGTCAATAGGGCTGAGCGCAATACCAAGCACAGCCGCTATACAATGTATGGTGCTGTACTTGGTAGGCTGCAAGAAGGATGCGGTGTTCACAGGAGCGTCAGTGCCTTTTCAAAAAGCTGATCAGCTGGGGTTCAGAGTGTCGGACCCCAACGATCAGATACTCAGTACATCAGTATCAAAATCCTGGAAAACCCCTTTAAGTGCACACCAGATTGAACAACTCTGACGTTTTTAAAAGTCACAAAAATTTTGCAATTTCCTCTCCAATAGGGATATGACATTGCGCATCAGTAAGGGGGTGTGTCAAGTCACGCAGAGGGGAGAACTTTTTCTGTTGTTTCGGTGGGAGTGATGAAGCTTCCTATGCAGACTGCGTGATTACACAGGTGACGGTTTTTGACTGAATTTGTGGATCTCTAGACATACCGGTATTGAACAATGTGTCAAATTTATCAAACATGCAACATCTTATAAATCTGGTGAAAATTGACTATAACTTTCCCCTCATCATAAATCTCCCCTAATATTTTCTATACTGCTTTAAGAAGAAGCTAGATAAAAGACAGTAAGAACAGAAAACATTTTCTCTGCTGGGTTCGGGGGCCGCTGACAGTGGCTGAGCTCTCCAAACACCCTGTCGGTCTGACATAACCCGGGCATAATTACCAGCGGCAGTAAATATAGCATTAATAATCATCACTGTACAATCCTGCATATACTTCAATTACTGCCTTCTCCACTAATGATTATGGCCGCAAATATCACTTATATAGCGGGAAGCATAACAAGGCGTGATCATGCATAACCACTGGACATTGTGTGGGGCATAATTATGTGGCATTAAAGGCTTCTCTTCCTGGGCCCTACACTAATGTTTGATAAATGCATCGGAAGAGTGCGATGATAAAATCATAGTTGTCACTGTAATTCCCTTGCAAAGGTCCTGACTGCCTCTCATAATGTAAATTATCATTTTTTGAGTGAAATAATCATTATGAAGAATAAGGGCATGTTAACATGACCAGGATTTGCTTATGGAATGCTGCAAACTTTAAAATATGCAGGGTCAATATTTGTTGCATGTCAATGGGGTAAGAAATACCAAATGTGAGCAGATTTGATGAGGATTTATGTGCGGAACCTAAATTTCAGGAGGATTTGAGGATTTATGTGCAGAAACTACATTTAAAGAACATCTGTAGGCAGATTTGTACCTATAAAACTGTCTGACCTGTTACATGATGTGCACTTGGCAGCTGTAAACATCTGTGTTGGTCCCATGTTTATATGTGCCCACATTGCTGAGAAAACTTATGTTTTAATACATGCAAGTAATCCTCTAGGAGCAACGGGGGCGTTGCCGTTACACCTAGAGGCTCTGCTTCCACTGCAACTGCCACTCCCCCTGTACTTTGATTGATGGTCAGGCAGGCGCAATCACATTTACACGTCTTGATACTGTCAATCAAAGTGGCGAGGGAGCAGCAGCTGCATAGCGAGCTGAGACTCTAGGTGTAACAGCAACGCCCCTGTTGCTCCGAGAGGCTCATTAGCATATTATTAATTATGTTATTATACATTTTTTCAGCAATGTGGACAGAACATGGGGCCAACAGAGATGCCTTCAGTTGCCAAGCATACATGCAACAAGTCAGCCAGTTGCATAGGTACAAATCTACTAACCTTTCAACAAACTTTGCATAATCAGTAGTACAGTGTGTGTACACGAGGAATAACATATTTCTAGCTATTATATCAATTGTATCTAGCATTTTATTAGCAGTTTTCCTCTATGCATGCTGAATGTCTAATTTGTTGTTCTGCAGAGGTGGTGGGTGGAGACGAGCTGCCATCCACTGCACACAGAAAGTACAGGAAAATCTACTTCCTAACCTTCTCTTACCCACTCAGGACTAGCCCTAAGATCATGGAGGGAATTACAGAGAAGTACTGATCTGTATAGTTGTGAATAAAATGCCTAGGAAGTTTATATCTCAGCCCATGTACCGTAGCTGCAGCAGTCTTCTTCTCTGTGTGTGCTCCTGCTCACTCCTTCCCCCTCCCCTCTCAGACTTGCATTGACATGTATAATATAATCCTCCTCCTAAGCAATTATAAAGGGGGTGGGATGCAAACAGCTGATTTTTCACTGATAAGACATATTACAAAGTTTCTTGTGATCACTAGTACTATTGATTTACGCAAAGTTGTGTGAAAAGTTAGTGACCATTTAAATCCTCATCCAATATTGAACGTGTGAACATAACCTTATAGGATTGTTCCCAACTTTATACTTCATACAGTATATGCCGTAAGTGTCCAGTAGGTACAGTCCTCACCTCACGTACCCACCCAATCTTGAGAACAGGGGTCCCCCGACCCCCCTATCTCATAGTAGCTCTCCCTTTACTTACATCTATGTACAATGCTATATCCAAGCCGCTTTGCTAAAAAAAATTTGTTATAATACTGTACGGATAGCCGAAGTAAGTTATTCACGAAGTCGCGCAAGCCTTTGTTGAATAACTTCGGTAATTGATTATTACAGTGAAAAATCACTTCAAAACTTGGAACCAAACTCGGCTTCAGTTCCGAGTGGTACCTTGGAACCAAAGTTAAGTTTGATTCCAAGGTTTTTCACTGTAATAATCAATTACTGAAGTTATTCAGCAAAGTCTTGTGCGACTTTGTGAATGACTTACTTCGGCTCATCGGAGTCCATACATTCTAATACTTATAATGAATTTTTTAGCAAAGTGACTTCGAATGTAGCATCCGGAGTCGCTTCGCTCATCTCTAACTGCCTCCTATGTACAATAATATAACTACTACAATACTGACCCCTGTGCTTAAGAATACAATTACTATAATACTGCCTCCTATGTACAATAATATAACTACTATAATACTGACCCCTGTGCTTAAGAATATAATTACTATAATACTGCCTCCTATGTACAAGTATATAACTACTATAATACTACCATTAAGTACAATAATATGCTATAATATTTGCCCGTGTGCAAACAAATATGGACTTGTTGTCTCTGCTTCAGCCATATCTACCTTATGGTAACAATTGAAGTATGCAGCTCGCTCGTCTGAAAACTTCTCCAGTCGCTTTGGACCTTTACTGGACGCTTTCTTGAATACTAACCAAAATCGCTGGTAAATCTGCAGGTAGAAAAGCAGAAAACGGTCACAAACTGTAAACATTCCTGAATCAGAAAAATATAGAAACTATAGAATTAGTACAAGTACTGACAATGATGTCCACCATGAAGAAAAGAGATCATGCTGTCACCATCAGTATCTAGGCAATAGAAATGTATAGAGACAATTAAATCATACAAAACAATGGTACTGTGCAGTTTTGTGTATATATAGTATTGGCAGTTTTAATGTAGTGATGTTGTAGAGATGGCGCTGTGGTAAATAAAGTGTGAGCCACCCCTTGGCTGTTGTCTGACACTAATACTGCACCATAGTACATTCTCTATGGGTTCTCATCTTCTTTCACTAGCTGCTCTGGGAAATCTCCATTAGACTATAATGGACGCTGATGAACGTTCTACATTCTGCATTGATGTAACTGTCACTTTAAATGTTGGTCGAATTCCAGGACGTAGCAATTTCTGCATTAAACTCATTCTGATCCATGCGTAATTCAGTTGAATTAATGAACTGCTGTGTCCGAGCTGTGGGGGATATCGAACCGTATACGGGTCATGTAACCTTTAATGCTCCAAGTGGATTACACCGCTAGTGAGAATCAATACTAGCGACCTGGGATATCGGAGGCGACTGTGCGGCCGCTGCATCCCTGGCTCAGGGTCTTTTTGGTGCACGCTTTGCCTCCGCTGTTATAGGCGCCAAGCACTCAATAAGGATTATAAGGATTATCACACAGTTTATGTCTCAATAAAATGATTCGCTCTGGTCTTATGCCGTACAGGAATGTCATCAATAGAGTTGCGGCCGAAGGATGCAAAAACTACACCAGGGCCACAAACCAAATGGTGATGACATATGTGATAGAATAAGACATTCAGACATGTAATAATTACAGAAATATATAACGACAGACAGCTCTGGATGTGACTAATATGACATATGGCGTGTGAATGCTTGTCATAGAGGTAAGGGCTCATGCACACAACTCTATGTATTTTGCGGCCCCAAAAAAAAAAAAACGGATCCTCAAAAAATATGGATGACGTCCATGTTCATTTCGTATTTTGTGGAATGATACAGCTGGCCCCTAATAGAACAGTCCTATCCTTATCCATAATGCGGACAATAATAGGACATGTTCTTTGTTTTTGTGTAACGGACATACAGAAACGGAATGCACACGGAGTAACTTCCGTTTTTGTTTCGGACTCATTGAAATGAATGGTTCTGTATATGGTCCGCAAAAGAAAAGGAACGGACATGGAATGAAAAACGTTTTTGTGCATGAGCCCTAAGAAAAAGAGACTGTGACTGTGAATGCATGCCTTTCTGGGTGTGACTGTTTAAGGCTAATTTCACATTTGCGTTGTCTTCTGGCATTCAGATCCAGCAGAGGATCTCAATACTGGTTAAAAAACGTTTCCTCATGCATTCCAAATGGAAAGAGATACATTCAGGATGCATCAGGATGTCTTCTGTTCCGACAGCATTCCGTTTTGTGACCAGACACAAAAATGCTGCAAGCTGCGGTTTTGTGTAGGTCATATAAACAGGAAAAAACGGATCCGGCACTGAAAACAAGTCAATGGTAACGGATCAGTTTTTTCCATTTTGATTTCACACAACCACATCCTAACGGAACGGGTGCATCCTGATTTGCAAAATCAAAATGGATCCGTTTAATTCCATGTATTGAGATCCTCTGTCCGAATCTCAATACCGGAATTAACTCAAGTGTGAAAGTAGCCTAAAACATGGAGTTTGAATGCAGGTCTTGATGTGGCTAAAATATAAGTGAGGGCTCATGCACTCGGCCGTTCAGTGCAATTAGCGGTCCCCAATGCACGGGCAACATCCGTGCGGATTCTGCAGACGGATTCTGACCCATTGAACTTGAATGGGTCTGTGGTCCGTCCACACTGAAAAAGTAGTGCCTGAACTACTTTTTTTGCTGTGCGGAGGCACAGACAGAAACCCCACAGAAGCACCAGACCTTCCGGATTGCGGACCCATTAAAGTAAATTGGTCCACATCGGTGATGGGGGGTGTACACAGCCACAATACGGGCACGGCCAAATAACGGCTGTGTGCATGAGACCTTAGGCCAAGTTCACACCAGTTATTTGGTCAGTTATTTCCATCAGTTATTGTGAGCCAAAGCCAGGTTCAGGTCAAAAACACAGAACAGGAGCAGATCTTTCCATTATACCTGATCTCTGTGGAGGCTTCACTACTGGTTTTGGCTCACAATAAGGCCCCTTTCACACGACTGTGGAGCAGGGTCCGGGACAGTCCGTGAAAACCCGGACCGTGCTCCTTCTGAGGGCAGAAGCACACGGCGTCATTGGTTGCTATGACGCCGTGCGCTTCCTAAGGCCGCTGCTGTACAGTGATACACTGAACACGCTTGTATAGAGCGTATTACTGTACAGCGGCGGCCTCAGGAAGCGCACGGCGTCATAGCCACCAATGACGCCGTGCGCTCCTGCCCTCAGAAGGAGCACGGTCCGGGTTTTCACAGACCGTCCCGGACCGTGCTCCACGGTCGTGTGAAAGGGGCCTAACTGATGGAAATAACTGATCAAATAGATGACGTGTGAACTCAGCCTAAGCTGTCTTTCATATGTTTAGATACGGTAAGTAGAAAATAACTAGGTGACCACTGTCCCCTGACTAAACATGCAGAATAAACCAAATGAGCGTCCTGATCAAAGGAGAAGTTTGACAAATACCTTGCAAAAGTATTCACCCCCTCAAAGTTTCTCCTGTCCTGTTGCATTAAAACCTGGAATTAAAATGAATTTCATATACATTTTATATAATGAACCTGACAAAATGCACTCATTGATTTGTTGTTACAGAAGATGTGGTTCTAGTCCGTGGCAGTACAGGTTTCTAGTTCACAACATCACTGCAAATGAAGACAATGGAGCATTCCTTTTGCTAAGTGCCTGGAAGTGGTTTGGACAGAGACAGGGTGTGTAATGAAGGTGCCACCTGTCTGGATGGTGGACAACGAGACTGTGGGAGCTGCCTGTGCTTGTCAGAAGATCAAATAATACTCTCTACTGGTGGTCTGTC
This sequence comes from Rhinella marina, assembly GCA_900303285.1. Classification (NCBI taxonomy): domain Eukaryota; kingdom Metazoa; phylum Chordata; class Amphibia; order Anura; family Bufonidae; genus Rhinella; species Rhinella marina. The sequence goes on along the minus strand of ONZH01023971.1, from coordinate 34,337 downwards.
TGGGCCAGCCGGAACCTGTTTGCCGTGTGTGTGTATCCTTATATAACCACTGCTCTGCTCCCAAAAACTCCTAACAACTAAGTCAGAATGGCCTAGATAGCAGGTAATTTATTGAAAAGACTACCCTGCTTACTGTCCAATGATGTGCCCCCTCTCAAAATGTGTCAACTGAGTAAAATGTCTTTGAGTGCACCATAGAGGCATGTCTAACAGTCAACAATCTCACACTAAGATGAACACTACCCAAAAGTATTTTCTGAGAGCTTTTTATAGGGCAGTGGGGGTTGCCCTTTTATGGCAAGATCCAGTGACTAATCAGACCACACCTGAGACCACATATGCAGAGTTTTGCAGTAATCTGGGTAGGTTATTATTATTTTATTTTTTTTGTCAATGAGTATAGTATGTACTTGTACATACAGGAAAATCTTTGCAGAGATAAAAGCATACCCCCGACAAAGTCTCTCGGTGGTCCCAAGGGCTAGTCTTTGCTGTTTTCTTATTGTTACGCATATGATACATAGTTCTGCGAAGTCTATGATACTTGTAAAACCTCAGTCAGGCGGTCATTGGCTTTGATACCATGACCTCATTCCGGCATCTCCTCCTTTGAATTTCAGAATGAATTCTAAGGACTGGTTAACCAGCGCTTCATTCTGAAAACATTCACCTCAGGGTAGCAACAGATTTCAGTGAACGCCTAATTTGCTTTTCTCTGCCACCGGCCAGATCCGAAACAAAACAGCTGTCAGAGTTAGGGAACGCTCTGCAAAAATAAATTGTTGCTGTAAGCAAGGTTAGTTCACATACTCAGCATCTCCAGATGTCTCCTAAAATGTGAGCTCCCAGGTTCACATTAAGAGAAAGGTTCACTTACAAAAAGTGGTGACAACGTCATACAGAATACATTGAGGACATTCACAGGGCAGCCGCACGTGCTCTAATGAGCCATAGGGGGAGTGGTGTCCTTCAGAAGTTTGTTCTCGTATCATTTTGTATTAAAATTTTCATTATTTTTATCGTGGGATCCAAATCTCTGTATATGAATTATACGTCAGCCCTTCCTCTCACATTGACTACTTGATCGCAACTTGACTCTTTTATCACAGATTCCCTCAAAGACATCAACAAATCATTCAGTCCAGCTCCAGGGAGGGTCATCTGCGATCTCTTCTTGGAGTTTTATTTGGGAACCATGTGATATATACTCATATTAATTCCATTATCTCACTATTCTTCTGAGGACTCCACTATTTCCACTATGTCTATGTCAATCTATGACCTCCAGCACACTCTATGACTAAAATACTCTGTGCTGCTCAGAGATCGTGCTTGTAAGGCCTCATGCACACGAACGTATTTTCTTTCCGTGTCCGTTCCGTTTTTTTGCGGACCGTATATGGAACCATTCATTTCAATGGGTCTGCAAAAAAAACAGAAATTACTCTGTGTGCATTCCATTTACGTATTTCTGTTCCGCAAAACAATAGAACAAGCCCTATTATTGTCCGCATTACGGACAGGAATAGTACTGTTCTATTAGGGGCCAGCTGTTCCGTTCCGCAAAATACAGAATGCGCATGAACGTCATCTGTATTTTTTGCAGATCCATTTTTGCGGACCGCAAAATACATACAGTCATGTGCATGAGGTCTAACTCTCACTCTGTCATCTCCTATAAACAGGAGACAGCAACCTCCACAACTCCAGGTGTTGTGAAACTATATCTCCCATCATGCACACTTGCTTGGTTGTTCTCTGAACTCTCACAGAAGTGAATGGAGCATGCTGAGAGTTGTAGTTCCACAACAGCTGGAGTGCCGTAGGTTGGTGATCCCTGTCCTATAAGATCGGTACACCTCTCTCTTGAAATCCTTGTGTTTCGGTGGAGAACCGTACTTCTGTCACTATGTAACTCTTAGGCCTGTTGCACACTTGTGTTGTTGTTTTCCGGTATTGAGATCCAGCAGAGGAAAAAAATGTTTCCATTTAGTCCTCATTAATTCCAAATGGAAAGAGATGCGATCAGGAAGCATCAGGATGTCTTCCGTTCCATCAGCATTCCGTTTTCTGACTATATAAGCTGCGGTTTGTGTCCAGTCATCGAAACAAAACAAACCGGATTCATCACTAAAAACAATATAAGTCAATGGTGACATCCATTTTTATAGGATTTATTTTTTTATTTTTATATATCCTAAAAAAAACTTTGACTTTTACTGTATTTAGTGACGGATCTAGATTGTTCTGTTTTCATTTCACACAACCGCATCCTAAGAAAACGGATGCATCCTGATGTGCAAAATCAAAACGGCTCTGTTTAATTCTGGTTTTGAGATCCTCTGCCGGAATTAACAATGTAAGTGTGAAACAGGCCTTATAGTGCCCATACACCTTCTGCTGAACCACCTATCACTCATGACTCACCCATACACGTATATGTAAGTATTAAAATTGCACATAAAAATCCATTTGCAGAGGAACAACTGCCATAGCAACGGGTCACTGCATACCCTCCTTCTTTAAAGCAAACTAACCTTGGTGCACTCTTAACCTGACCTGAAAGAGAGGGGCAATCATGCATGCACATATCAACATTACTATTGAATTTAAGCCTTTTCCCAATCAGTTTCTTTTTGAGGCAAAAAATACACAGAGCATACATAGCAATATAAAGACATGGGGGTAGATATAGGATAAAGGAAGGATGGCTTAGTTGCCCATAGCAACCAATCAGAATCCGCTTTCATTTTCCAAAAGAGCTCTGAAAAATCAAAGGTGAAATCTGATTGGTTGCTATGGGCAACTAAGCCAGTCTTCCTTTACACCAGTTTGATAAATCTCCCTCATTATATAAGCAGCATGGCACCGAGAAGTCAGTGGCAATGGCCATTAAAAGTAGTTGGTGACATTGGGACGATTTGCAACAGTTCACAGGAGAAAGTCTTTCCTTGTCCATTACAGTAGTCTTTGGTGTAAAAAGCCTCATGCTGGGAAATTAGCACAATGGTTGCAATAACTCTTAGAAGGCTTTTCACACAAAGTCTTTTTTAGGCGTTAAAGAAGAACTCCCGACAAAAATTTTATTCCATGTCCTGCTAGAAACTTATATCATCCTGAAGTTTCTCATCTGTGTCATGTGACCAGCAATTAGACCCACCAACTGTCACGAGTGGGCTTGTGTCTGGTATCAGACGTTCTGCGCGGGTTTCAAAAGTGACATAATTTGACATGTTTTCCCCTTGGTTTGGTTGCTGGTTACCACACCCCTTCCCCTCAGCTGTTGTAGGTGTGGTAATTTTCTCTCCTCTATTTATTCCTTCATTTCCCAGTATTCACTGCGGTTTATACTTTCTGCTGACTTAGTTGTTTGGAGCTGTTCTTGGCTGAGATCCAGTTGCTGCTATTTCTGCATAAAGATAAGTGTCATTTTCCCTCTTGTGTTTATCCGTCGTTTGGAGTCTCCTATTCCTCCGTCCTGTTGGAGGAACGGGTTGACTCCTTCCCCTATCACTAACTACAGGGTCAATTAGAAATTAGGTTCCTGTGAATGAACTCTCCTACCACTAAGGCCTGTTCATACTGGTAGTCAGCCAGGGCCTAGTCTCAGGGATTCCTGCAGGAGGTGACCATTTCCCTTCTCCGGTCTGTTCCCTTCCCTCTTACGCTTGGTGTGGCTATACCCTCCACACCAGAGCGTGACACCAACACACACATAGACTTATGTGTAGACAGGAAGTCTAATTCTCTATGTATTCCTATGAGACTGAAAGTGAGGCTCCCATAGAAATGAATAGAGCAGTTACTGGCTTTCTGTCCTGGGTCAGTTGGAGGTCAGGGAGTTGGTCACATGACCCAGCTACAATAAGAAGAGAGGTTATTACTCACAGAAACAGTCACTGATAAGAAAATGACATTCACTACAGATTATATCATGCACCTTTCTAACAGGTCAGAGAATAAAACTTTTTGCGGGAGTTCTTTTTTAAGCTTAACGGATACAATGTCTTTCTCTGTTTCCAATTATTAAACGTTGAGTAGGAAAGGAACACAGAGGTCCTTAGGGTTAGAAAATTCTGTATATGAGTTCTTAAATGTTGCACCTCAGGTGTGGGTTTAGCCTGAGATGGAGAAGATGGTGCAAGTGGCACAACTTGGATTTTAATTAAGGAATTAACAACATAGGGGGGGGGGATTTTTTATTAGGAGAATATTTGAAGTCAGTTTTGCTTCAGTCTGTCTTGGAGTAATGTATGCCACATTTATCAGATGTCACAGGTTGTTTGATAAATGTGGCTTGTCCACTCCAGGAGGTTGGAACAGCTCAACGAATGTTAGTCCACCAACCTATCTACCCAGATAGAAACATCCAAGACAAAGCTGTACCCTTGGCTTAGCATAGAGACTACCACTTTTCCCTGTCTTCTTTCTAGCTGAAGGCACCATCCAGGGGATGTGCCAGTCCAGCAGGTATTTCATCCATTCCTCCTGACAAACCTTGTGATGCCTGGCATGTTTTGGCCAGATTCTTCTAGTATCTGTTGCATTTCCAGTACAGCTTGGAGATGGGCTCTTAAAAGCAATCATAGCTGAAGTAAACTAAGAAGCCAGTTGGGGAGCAGCGGGTGTCACAGTCAATAGTAAATCTGTCCCAGCTGGACTGAAAATCAAGGATCACTCATAATTGTCTCATAATGCCCCTCGGGTGTTCTGCTCCAACTTGGTGTACAATCTGGTGCCTGACACAATTGAGCTGTCCAGCAAGAATTCAGAGCTAACCCCTTGAAGGCATGTTACCAACAATTTGTACAGTACATGAGTCTACTCACTAAGAGCAAGCAATGGTAGTGACATTGTAAGTTCACAGTTCTCAACCTTTGATGCTGCACACATGTATTAGAGGGGTTGTCCGGTTCCAGCTCTGAACCCTGACATATCCCCTTTCAGCTTTTACTCATGTCCACCATGCAGTTCTTTTGCCAAATAGACTTTCTTGCAGGACATTAAAGGTTGTGATAAGCCCACAGCAACAGTCTCTTTTCCACCACACACATCTAAATTGCACATAAAAACCCATTAGCAGAGGAACCAGTACTATAACAGTTGGACAATGAACATGCTTTGTTCGGCGGAGAATGTATGTTTTTTTCAGTGGGGAGAGATGAGAAAGCTACTAGACATCTCTGGGGGGATGGCTTATCTCCTAAGAGAACAAAGGGATAGGCATTGAAATCTTGAGAGAAATCCTTCTGTTCTGGTAGACACCCAAACCCATTAGGTTGTTGACTATTTCCAAAAACTGAGAATGTGGCCAACTATAGACTGATTCTTTTGGAGAACTTTAGTCTAAGATCTCCAAAATGATCAGCAAACTTCTCTCCTAAAATATTCTGTTCTGGATCAGAACTCTGCTCCTTCCACTGTATAACTCACTTATGTCACCTCTCACAATCAGCACACTCCTCTCTTGAAATATTCTGTTTTGCTGCTGGACCCTGCTACGCACCCTACCACTATGTAACCTCAGTCTGTGACTCTTACAAGATGAATATACTTCTTGCTCCTGGATCTCTGCTCCTTGGCTGCCTAGAGAAAACGCTGGTGTTCTAAGAAGCAGAGGTTGCAATCATCTGTCCTACAGTTTGTTTCAGCATTTCATTGCTTTTGTACATAGAGAATTACCCCAAAGCAAATAAACCTATGGAACTGTGTTTTTCCAGGAGATGACAACCCTTGTCCAGAACTCCTTATCAGACACGTACTGAAGCTGCCAGGGATCAAATATAAATAATAGGAAGACGACAAAGAATCTCCTAGAAAGTCCTGCACCGGTTAAGACGACCCTTCATCTCAGCAATATTTTCATTGTGTGTCCTACCGCCTACACGATGTGCTGCGGTCATGAAGATGGGGCTATAGATGAATCCTGCTTGTTTTTCATTGTATAAAGGTACAGTATAATGACAACTACACCGGGCAAATAACATATAAAAACATAGTAAAAAAATGGTAAAGGAGTGATTAGAGAAATAGATAGATACATGATAGATAGATAGATAGATAGATAGATAGATAGATAGATAGATAGATAGATAGATAATTCTCAAGGACACATAATTTAAAGTGTTCTGGGGAAAAGATTTCATTACACAAAATTCTGATAATTACTAGAACTTTGGAAGCCAAAGGATTTCCTGGGCAGAGAAAGAATCAGAAAATGTATAACTATGAAGTCCAGTTTTCTGAATGAAAGGGGTTGTCCTATAATAACCCAACAGTAAGTGCCAGCCAAAGGGGAAGCATGGAATTGGGCGAGCAGCTGCCGATTCGAGTATCACAATAAGCTATGCAGTTTCCATATCTCTCGAGTTACGGAAACAGCGTAACTTGCTGTGCTACATTGTTTGCGTAGCTCCCATTCACTTCTATGGGAGTTATGGAAAAAGCAAAGTGATGGCTGCTTGGCCTTTCTGTAACTCTGTTCTCCCATCACCTGCACTTACTGTCTGTTCATTCCCATCCCTGAGATGGCATATTCCCTTTAACAGAGAGGAGCCCTCTAGTTTCTTGGTGTGATTGTGGTTACAGAGGAGGACCCTGACAAATCATTGATATAAATGAGTTTTACGTAATGCCTGATTTGCCGAGTGGATGCACTGTAGGAATATTGAACACTTAGTCTCCCAACCCCCACCATAACCTCTGATCATGAGGGGAGTAAGTCAGTGAGAGTTTGTTCAAAGAGCCTTTACACAGTCAGATTTATACTGTATGGAGGACTCATGATCATATTAACCATACAGTTTGCGTGTTGTCACCAGCGCACCCCCTGTTTAAGCAAATATGTGCTGTCTACAAGAGATTATTTTTGTGGCTGTTCTGTGGAGTGTTTAGACAGAAAGAGGAGCATTCCTAGGAACATTTGGTCCCAATCATAAGCCTTTGTTAAAGGGTGCTAACGGTGAGAGTATGATAATCTGTAGAAGTGGCCAGACTGGTGGGTTAAAGGGGTTGTGCAGTGGTATAATACTGATGACCTATCCTCAGGATAAGTCATCAATATGGGATCAGTTGTAATTATACTGCACCACTGCTACAAGCAAGATGGAGAACAGTTAAACTTTGAAGAGGACGCAGCACTCGCATGATCTCCAAAACCACTTTAAATAGCTGATCGACGTGGATGCCGGGAATCGGACACACACCGATCTGATATTGATGACCTGTCCTGAAGATAGGTCATCAATATTATACTACTGTTCAACCACTTTAAGTCTCTTGTGGCATAGTACTGCACAATAATTGATATTAACTAATGGTAATAAGCAGGGGACAGGCAGATATTACCCGCTAATTAGATACTTTAGTTGTGATGCATTCTCCCAAATGCAGAAATTCATGCAAAACTATATGTCTTCTGTACAAAGTAAGGAGGGTAAAATGGGCAAATTCTCAGGTTCCTGCATCATCTGGAGGTCTCCACCCCCCTCTTTAAGATTACTATTAGACCACTGAATGACTGCATTATTTGAGCACTGCATGGTATTCTTATTTGGGTATAAATAGAAAGGCGCTCTTCTAGCATTGCCTATAGGAACTATTCATGGCCTTAGAGGAATAACTAGTGTCAGATCTCCTTTAAATGTGAACTTGTAATGTAGAGCATCTTGTGGGTTATATTCCATTTGCTATATTTGTCCTGCAAGCTGTTCTTTACTGTCCTCCCCCACATTGATGATTCTTGCAGCATTGCTTGGTTGTTGAACAGTTCTGTATTCAGTGTTTTATACCGCCCAAGACTTCTTCAGGGTGAAATGTTGAATTTTGTCCCTACAGCAATGGACTGCAGTCCAGAACAGCATTGAGGTTGATGTAAAACTTAAAGGGGTTATCCAACCCCTTTAATGACCCCCCCCCCTTCCTCAATGCCCTGGCACCTCAGATAGGTTATACTTACCCCTCTGCATCTCCCCGTTTCCCTGATCAAAACATCTGGCAACGGGAGGTGGTAGTCAATAGCTGCCGTGATGCTAGGGAGGCTTGTTCCCCCTTGTGGCTTGCTATTGGCTGCCCTCCCTCGTTGCCGGATGCTTTGATGGGGTATCAGGAGCGATGCAGGTGCCAGGGAGTGGAGGTTTAAGACCGAACATTCCTATTGTGAAACTTTTTATTGGTTATTGCCAAGAAATTGTTTAAGGATTGGACACTTAAAGGGTTTTTCTGGTTACACCAAAAAACAAATAATACCAGCATTCAACCTTACTGCATTATATAAGTCAGATGATGAAGCTCTGAGTGCATTTTGACTCCTTCTAGCATCCCAGTGCAAGACTGTAACATCCGGCCTCTGTCTCATCTTCTCCTCCCAGCTTGAACATCACAGATCCAAGCCTGTTTCAAATCCTGCTGGAAAAACCCTGCCTAAAAAGCTGTTTCACACAGATCCGGCAGACATTTTTCCTGGGCCGATTATGTTTGTGTGAAACAGCCCTTATGGCACAATATCATTGCTGACATCACATCTACAAGGCAGGGACCAGGAGAATGAGCAAAACACCGCCCTCAGAGCCAAGGTCACTGATGATCAGGGGCATAGCTATAGGGGGTGCAGAGGTAGCAATCGCTACCGGGCCCAGGAGCCTTAGGGGACCCAAAGACCCTTGTGCCACATAAGAAGACACCAGTATTATAGAAAGTGCATACTGGTTAAGTTACTCCTCTGGCTGGAGAGAAGGGATTAGGTCAAGAATTTGGCATGGGTGGATGCCATTTCAATTTTTGCCTCAGGCAGCATGAAAGCTATGTGCTTCCATGCCCCTGGCCACAAAGCACTGAGGGAAGGGGGCCCAAGCTGAACATTACAAGATTGATATAATTGTGGTTTACCTGTAAATATCATCAGTTTCAGTGTGAAAAATATGTACTGTATTCCAGTCTGACTGCATCAAAGTTTAAAGGGGTTATCCCATCTTGTACCACCACTAGGCACAGCCCCCCTGCTGCGCTCATAGAAACTAATGGGAGCACACCGCGCATGCGCGGCCCGGTTCCCATTCATTTCTATGCTGCTACCGAAAATAGCTGTGTGCTCCCATTCGTTTCTATTAGCGCAGCGGGGGAAGGCGGGGGGGCTGCGCCTGGCAGTGGTCGGACCCCGGGAAACCCGGGGTCCTCCAGGCTCAGAGCTCCCCCGCTTCGTTCTCAATACAGGTGCGGGTCCCAGTGGGACCCGCACCTATAAGACAATGGGGGCATATCCTCGCGATATACCCCCATTGTCAAAGATGGGATAACCCCTTTAAGTGTTTACCAGGCACAGCGCCATACTTTTAGTAGTGGCTGTGCCTGGTACTGCAGCTTACTGCAGTACAGTCGTACTCAAGTGAATAGACAGAGCTGCAGTACCAGTCACAGCCACTAATAGTGAAAGCATGGAGCAGTGCCTGGTAAAAAATGAAGGGGACGGGGAGTCAAAACCCCAACAGGAGTCAAAACCTCGTATTGATCCCATAAATGGCCGATCCTAAGGATAAGCCATTTCATGGTCGGAGAAGTCCTTTAACTAAACTGTTTCACATGGGAATACAGAGGTTACGGGGAAATCATTTAAATTATTTATTTCACAAAAATGTATATTTCACAGTCAAATGTAGGAGGAATAAAAAGTACATCTGCCGCACAAAGTTTTCTGTATTTAGAGACTCCAGGAGGCGGAGGCAGCAAAAAAAGAAAAAAAGAAAAAGAAAAAGAAATTGAGAATTACTATAATTTCCTTTTTCTCTTTGTCTTGAGGATCTTCTTAGTCACTTTCTAATTTCAGCTGCAAATCCAGCTGAAGAATATTGTGTATCTTCTGTGTATGCACTCAGAATTCCATTTCATTGTCTTGAAAGCATTAGAGGGTCTTTAAGACTGGTGGCCTATCCTTAGAATGGGCCTTCAATATTTAACCAGGGGCAGTACAGCGCCATACATACTGTATGGCCAATAGCAAGGCATTCTGAGACCATTCATGTGTGGGGTTGCATCTTATCCAAGGAAGTGGGCTCACTTACAAAAGCAACTTCTGCCAATGATCCAGCATGACGGAGCACCATGTCTCAAGGCAAAAGTGATAACTAAGTGGCTCAGTGAACAAAACATTGAAATCTGGGATCAATGGCAAGGAAACTCCCCAGATCTCAATGCTATTGAGAACCTGTGGTCAGTCCTCAAAAAGTAAGTGGACAAACAAAAAGACAGAAATTGTGATGAACTCCACTACAACTCCTCTACTAATTAGGCAAGAATGGCTTATCATCAGTCAGGATTTGGCCCAGAAGCTGATAAAGCCCGCATGCCAGGACATGGAAATATTGAGTCTTTGCATAAACTTGATGTATTTGTCAATAAAAGTTAAAGCAAACTTAAGAAATGCTTATAATTGTACTTCAGTATACCATAGAAACATCTGAAAATAAAAAATGTAAAAACATTGAAGCAGCAAACTTTGTGAAAACCAACAATGTCAGTCTCAAACTTTTGGCGATGACTATATATGGCAGCTTATTCTAAAATGTCACCTAAAAAAAGGTATGCTTTAAAGGGAACCTGTCATTAACTTTATGCTGCCCTCACTGAGGGCGGTATAAAATAGTGACAGAAATGCTGATTTCAGCGGTGTGTCAGTCATGAGCTAAAAGTAAATGGTTGCCGAGAACCAGCATAATAATCATTACAGCCCAGGCCTTGAAAAGAGTTAAATCTACATGAGAAGAGTCATGGTTATTCATAATCCCCTGCTCTCCCTGCCTAACTGATGATCATTGGCAGTTGTCTAGACAGAAAGGCCAATGATCATTATCATTATCACATCATGCAGGATGTTTTTTATCATTTTTTTATCCTTTGTTTCTGTGAGTTTTGTTTAGTTTATAACATGTACCTGAGGTGTGAGTGTGAATGCGCTCTTAGTTTATCTTGAGTAGCATTCTTGTGCACTTTTGCTCTTCCTATCAAATTGAGCGCCTTGATTGCGTGGTACATATAGGTGTGTTTGCCCCTCCTCTCATTGGTTGCTGTATGCACATAGAGGTCACTAGGAGCAACACGCCTATATGTGCAGCGTCCACGCTCCTAGATATAGATGCCCAACGGCATAGTTAGGTTTAGCGTAGGACCTGCCTGACCTGAGACCACCGTGACGCTGGGTAGGTGGGCACAGGTGTGTTTTGATCAAAATATATTGGCTAAGAGTCTCAGATTTTATCATATCAGAAAGAGGTCTTAGTTTATACAGTATATATTGTTTGCATCTATTTTTGTGCACTAATAATATTATTTTTCTGTGATTTACTTACTACGATATATATAGCCACTGACATCCGCAATCATTATCACATCATGCAGGATGTTTTTTATCATTTTTTTATCCTTTGTTTCTGTGAGTTTTGTTTAGAAAGGGAGAAAACTAGGTAGAAAACTGTCAATCATCAGCAGAAGGGCAGGGATAGCAAGAATTCATGAATAACCATGACTCTTCTCATGAAGATTTGACTCTTTTCCAGGCCTAGTCTGCAATGTTTGTGATGTTGGTTCTCAGCAACCACTTACTTTTAACTTATAAATGACAGACCGCTGAAATCAACTCGCCTGTCTCTACTTTATTCTGCCGTTAGTATGGGTAGCATAAAGGTGATGACAGGTTCCATTTAAATATCTGCACTACAAACCAAAAACAACAAAGGTTACTGCATTGTAGAGAAGATCCTTGAAGCTAGGTCCTCATTTACTAAATATTAAGGTAAGGCTTCATATGCCAAGGAATTTTTAAACTATTATTCAAATTAGGATATTTTAATTATTTAAACATATTTAATTTACTATTATATAATTAATGGTGACAACTTTTAAAGAGAGAAAAAATTTAAATTTTTTTTAAAAATAATGTCTAAAAAAATAAAATGAATATTTTTATGCACATAAATTTGTATAAAATAATATATTTGTATGCAGAGTACAATTCTGTATTCTGTGAGACCTGCATTCATAACACTGACCAGATTTTTCTTTCTTTTTTAGTTCTTGGAGAGCAAATTCCGAGTATCCAGGCAACTGAGTCTTCTCCACAGCCAAGGCTTCTGTAAATGTATAAACTTCTCTATAGACACATTTATATCTATATATCTAGATAATGTCACAAAAGCCAATATGGCAGACATGAGAGCGAGATTTGTAGATTTTCCAAGTGCCCCAAATGATGATTTATGAAACAAAATCTAGCCGCCATCACTGAGTGTTATTAGTCTTATGTCTATTGTAAGATTTATCCTGCAGAAGATATCAATGCTCTTGTTACTGTTCCCAGCAGACAGTATCACGCATTATTTGCTTAGATAGACTGCCATATCAGACTATATCTTATCTTATACGCTTAGACATAGTGGCTCAGCAGGCAGTATCACAAATGATAGGCTAAGGCTACTTTCACACTAGCGGCAGCACGGATCGGCACCTAAAGGGTGCCGACGGATCCGTACTGCCGCTGATACATGTGTGGAGCCATGTACCCAGGGCCGCTTTATCCATAGGGCATATGGTGCATCTGCACCGGGCCCACCAATAGGTCACGTGCACGTGGGGGGGGCCCCCCCTTACAACCGGCCGGTCACATAAATTATTATTTTTTTATTTCCCGGAGAGGTGGGTGGGGGGGTTCGCTAGCCCGGGCGCACGCTCACCTGTAAACTTAGGTAGCGGTGAGGCGGCGCCATCCGGCTCCAGTGCGGCTCCGCCGGTGGGCGGCGCGATGAAGTGACGCGGGCGGCGCGATGACGTCAACGCGCCGCCTGCGACGTTCCTCAGGAGACCCGCCAGAAGAGGCTGGCTGGGTCTGCATCGTGGGACCGCGGACCGCGCCAGGACAGGTGAGTATAAACTGCCCTCCTACATGCTGCCCTAAACCTAGCCCCTGCCACCCTATTTCAAACCCCCAATACTGGCCCTGCCTTAACCCTGGCCTCTAACCCTAATATTGACCCCAACCATAATACAGGCCCCTGACCCCCTAATACTGGCCCTGCCTGACCCCTAACCCTGGCCTCTAACCCTAATTCTGACCCTGCAGTGACCCCAACCATAATACAGGCCCCTGACCCCCTAATACTGGCCCTGTCTGACCCCTAACCCTGGCCTCTAACCCTCAATACTGGCCCTGCATTGACCCCAACCGTAATACAGGCCCCTGACCCCCTAATACTGGCCCTGCCTGACCCTTAACCCTAGTACTGGACCCTGACCCCTACTCTGTAACTGACCTCTAACCTTGGACCCCTAACCCTGATACTCGCCCCTGACCCCCTAGAATCGACCCCAAATACTGGCCCTGTCTCACCCCCAAATACTGGCCCTGTCTCCCCCCCCTTCCCTTATACTGGCCCTGTCCTTCTCCCTAATCCCTGTGCTGACCCCTACCCTGGTACTGACCTCTAACCCTGGACCCCCTAACCCTAATACTGAACTCTAATACTGTCCCTAACCCTAATATTGACCGCTAACCCTAATGTACGGTACTGACCCCTAATACTTTCTCCTTTACATCACCATATTTGTTTTGTGATCCACAATTGCGGCTCCACAAAACACGGATACTGGCACATGCCCAGCCCTATGATAAAAATGCCTGTTCTTGTCTGCAATTGCGGTCAAGAATAGGACATGCTCTATCTTTTTTGCAGGGCTGTGGAGCGGAACTACGGATTTGCAGCCCCATTGAAGTTAATAGAAATACTATCATGTGAATGTACCCTAATGTTGCCTCTAACCCCAATACTGGCCCTAAGGGTGCATTCAGATGACCATATTTCTGGGTCTGCATCCGTTCCACAGTTTTGCGGAATGAGTGCAGACCCATTCAATTCAATGGGGCCGCAAAAGATGCTGACATCACACCATGTACTGTCCACATCTGTAGTTCCGTTCCGTGGCCCCACAAAAAATATAAAGCAAATGTCCTATTCTTGCCTGCAATAATATGCATTTCTATATAGGGCTGGCACAGTGCGGTCTGCAAAATGTGTTCTGCGGATCCACAATTTGTGGGCTGCTAAACACTTTCGGTCGTCTGAATGTAGCTTTATGCTAATACTGGCCCCTAACCCCAATACTGGCCCCTAACCGCCAATACTGGCCCCTAACCGCCAATACTAGCCCCTGACACCAATAGTAGCCCCTGACACCAATACTAGCCCCTAACACCAATACTAGCCCCTAACACCAATACTGGCCCCTAACACCAATACTGCTCCCTAACCCCAATACTGGCCCCAAACCCCAATACTGGCCCCAAACCCTAACACTAATGCTAATCCTATCCCTTAAACTGACTGGAACCTTAACTACAACCCCCAATACCTCACACAGTGACCATAATATATGACCGTCCACATATATCTGTATGCACTGCATCTTTTATACCTCACACCTGACACATAGTATACATACAGAGTACTGATACGTCAGGTACAAGGTATAATAGATGCAGTGGATAAACGTATATAGTATATACAGCAGTGTACTGGTATGTGAGGTATAATAGATGTAGTGTGTACAGATATATAGTATATACAGCAGTGTACTGATATATGAGGTATAACACATGCAGTGTGTACAGGTATATAGTATACAAAGCAGTATACATCACACCTCCCATGTCAGTACACTGCTGTATATACTATATATCTGTACACACTGCATCTATTATACCTCACACATCAATACACACTACATCTAATACACACCGTATCTGTGTGTAGCACTAATGCTGCTGTTATATTCAGGGCACAGTATGTGGCACTGAGATGAGTCTGTGTCAGTCTGCAGGATGTGTTGGTAAAGTGTGAAGATAAAGAGATCTTCTCGGCAAAATCTGCAGAGCTGAATTGTGGACGGAAGAAGTCATCATGGTGGTCTGAGCCAGATGGGGAAGAACTCAGGAGAAGACGTCACCTGTAAGTAACTAAATGGAAATGATTATTCTGCTACTGACTGTGTATGATGAGTGTTGTAGTCACCTGGATGATCTACAGCTAAGGGGTTGTTCACACATCAGTTATTTGATCAGTTATTGCCATCAGTTATTGTGAGCCAAAACCATGTGCGGGTCAAAAACACCAAACAGGAGCAGATCTTTTCATTACACCTGATCTCTGTTTAGTGTCCACTCCTGGTTTTGGCTCACAATAACTGATGGAAATAACTGATCAAAAAACTGATATGTGAACAACCCCTTAGGCTACTTTCACACTGGCGTTTTCAGGATCCGTTTGTGAGATCCGTTCCAGGGTCTCACAAACGGTCCTGAACTGATCAGTTTCCCCTAATGCATTCTGAATGGATAAGGATCCATTCAGAATGCATCAGTTTGCCTCCATTCCGTCTCCATTCCCCTCTGCAAGCGTTTTGGTGTCCACTTGACCAAGCAGAATGGATGCGGATCCGTCTCCGCTCCAATGCAAGTGAATGGGAGCGGATCCGTTTGCTAATGCACATTAGCAAACGGATCCGTTCCCTATGGGACTTTCAAACATAGGCAAAACATAGGCAATACTGATCCGTTCTGAACGGAAGCAAACGAATGCATTTTCGGGCGGATCCGTCTGAACGCAAGTGTGAAAGAAGCCTAATGATGGGTGGTAGCATGCTGTTTTGTGCAACAACAACTCCCAGCATCCCTTTGCACATGTTCAGGCCATACTGGGAGCTGTAGTTGCATACCCTACACGGTCATATGGCGAGGGATTACCTGACTACTCAGATGGTTCTGGTGCTGTATTTATGTAGAGAACCTGGTTCTGGTGCTGTATTTATGTAGAGAACTTGGTTCTGGTGATGTATTTATGTAGAGAACTTGGTTCTGGTGCTGTATTTCTGTAGAGAACTTGGTTCTGGTTCTGTATTTCTGTAGAGAACTTGGTTCTAGTGATGTATTTATGTACAGAACATGGTTCTGGTGATGTATTTATGTAGAGAACCTGGTTCTGGTGCTGTATTTATGTAGAGAACTTGGTTCTGGTGATGTATTTATGTAGAGAACTTGGTTCTGGTGCTGTATTTATGTAGAGAACTTGGTTCTGGTGCTGTATTTATGTAGAGAACTTGGTTCTAGTGATGTATTTATGTACAGAACATGGTTCTGGTGATGTATTTATGTAGAGAACTTGGTTCTGGTTCTGTATTTATGTAGAGAGCTTAGTTCTGGTTCTGTATTTATGTAGAGAACTTGGTTCTGGTGCTGTATGTAAGTAGAGAACTTGGTTCTGGTGCTGTATTTATGTAGAGAACTGGGTTCTGGTGATGTATTTATGTAGAGAACTTGGTTCTGGTGCTGTATGTAAGTAGAGAACTTGGTTCTGGTGCTGTATTTATGTAGAGAACTTGGTTCTGGTGATGTATTTATATAGAGAACTTGGTTCTGGTGCTGTATTTATGTAGAGACCTTGGTTCTGGTTCTGTATTTATGTAGAGAACTTGGTTCTGGTGCTGTATTTATGTAGAGAACTTGGTTCTGGTGCTGTATTTGACTTATGGGTTTGGTTTGGTGCTGTGTGTATGTAGTGATCTTGGTTCTTGCTCTGTATTTGTGTGTTAAACAGACATCTGATGCTATACGTCTAATACTATCCATTCACATTTGCGTTTGGGTCACAGATTCTGTTAAAAAGACCAGACAGAAAAGTTCTGCATGCATCATTTAAGCAGCATATGATTATATGTTTCCAGCAAGGCCTTATGCTGTGTTTTTACCATATTGAGGCAGCAAAGGCCTTGCTGGGTAACTTATTTAACCCTATGCTGCATCAATAACTAATATAGCCTAAGGGCTATGTTTAGATACAAGCAGCATAGGGTTAAAAAGGTTACTTACCAAGGCCTTTTGCTGCCTCAATATGGTAAAAACAAATAAAATTTGGTGTTTATTTTTTTAAGGAGGCAAAATGCATGTGGGGGCGGGTCAGGGGTGGAGCGTGTGGGGGCGGGACAGGGGTGGAGCATGTGGGACGGGACACGGGTGGAGCGGGGGGGCGGGAGAGGGGTGGAGCGGGGGGGGGGCCCACTCTTGATCTTTGCACTGGGCCCACCAATGTCTTAAAACGGCCCTGCATGTGCCACACACATTGGAACAAGACATACAGACATACATACATACACACATACATACTCACATACTCCAGGGACGCCGGCAGAACGTCTTCACGCGCCTCCTGCGCGCAGTGATGACGATTCCCCACAGCGCCCTCTGCTGGGCGCAGTGGGGAAACGTCATAGCTGCGCGCAGGAGGCGCGTGAAGACATGCTGCCGGCGTCCCTGGAGTATGTGAGTATGTATGTGTGTATGTCTGTATGTATGTATGTCTGTATCTATGTAGCCGGATCCGGAATGACCCCCCATTGCAAATCAATGGAGGACAGATCCGGATTACTGGTGTGTCCACACCAAACGGATTCGTCCCATTGACTTGCATTGGGGGTCATTCCGGATCCATCTTGGTGCGGATGCCTGGACCGGAGAGCAAACCGCAGCATGCTGCAGTTTGTTCTCCGGTCTGAAGACGGAACAGAATGCTTTCAGGAGCATTCCGTTGTCTTCAGTTCAGTTTTGTCCCCATTGACAATGAATGGGGACAAAACTGAAGTGTTTTTTTCCTGTATTGAGCCCCTATGACGGAACTCAATACCGGAATTTAAAAACGCTAGTGTGAAAGTAGCCTTAGACACAGAACAGTAGGCAGTATCACACATTATTTGGTTAGCTACCGAGGCTCAGCAGACAATATCACACATGCCTTGCAACCATCGCACGTACTTTGCATTGTCCCTTGTGAGAGATAGGTTTTTATATAAATTGTGTAAAGCCTGTACTACTTATTTTTGACCACTAGATGGCAGCTAATTAGCTATGTGAGTCACGTGAACACTCTTGGTTTTAAGACCACTGTAGAGGGAAGGTTGGAATGTTAATTTGCGTCTTTCAAATTAACCAATGAACTCAGTGTTGAAGTTGGTGAACTACTCCCCTTGTGTCAAAGAACCAATCACTCTGTTTAAGTAACACCCCTTTTGTCTATGTCATACCTACTATTTAAGGCACTGTCTCTTTAATAAACTCTCTCTTGCTTGGGGGATGTGAAGTATTTTCCATGAAACCAACTTGTGTGTATGGTGTCATTGTGAAAGTTGTATGTGCACGTACTTATACTTCCAATTGATTTGGCACCACACAAAGGAGAAGAAGTCATGAGAATTGCGATCACACCCTCCACTGTGGTGGTATCTTTCTCCTTGCGACATACAGGCTCACAGTCATCTCTTCAGTGCATACTTGGCAGCAAGCTGGATAGTCTTTGTCACAGATCCATCTTCTCTACAGACATAGTTGCTATCAGGATGCAGGGGCAAGGCATTTTCTTTCTACTCCTGCATCCAGACACCTATACTCAAGCTCCACCTTCATGTCTAGGCCCACTCACCTCCACTGCTAGGTAGCTACACGGAGTCTTTAGGATCTCACAATTTATTCTAATGCTGTGTCTCACTCTCTTACAGTGGCTCTTGTCATCTGATCATGAGGCCCCATGTTCACTTCTATTTATCCCTTCTGGGGAAAGTTCTTGACTCCCTTGCTGACCCCTTACTCATCCCAACCTTTTCCCCATTACCAGGCGCTTAAAGGGAACCTGTCAGCTCTGAAACACCCTCCAAACTAGAGTAAGCAGTGTATAGTGTAAGTGACATCGAGTCCGGTTATGTAATTTTTATCTTCATACTCACTTCCATTCTGAAGCTGTGCTCCCACAAACCTGCAGTAAAATGCACTTAGTGGACTCCAGTGCTCACTCACATAATGGAGAGGACTCAAAGAAGAGTCCTCTCAATGCATTTAACAGCCGGTTTGTGGGAGCACAGCGTCAGAATGGAAGTGAGTATGAAGATAAAACTTACATAATCGGATTCAGCATCACTTACACTATACATCTCTTACTCTAGTTCAGGGGGTGTTTCAGAGCTGACAGGTTCCCTTTAAGCCTTCACTGCCACCAGTGGTTCATACTGTATAATATACTGCGTGTCTTACGGTAAACCCTGCAGTTCATCAGTATGTGTGATATCCCTCGACACTCTGACTAAAATATGACTCCTCCTAGGTGTCAGAATATTGTCACAGGCTGCCTGTGACATCAATAATATTTATTCTTGCTGTGGTAAAAATACATATAGGGAAAATCACCGCTTTTAGTTCACATCGTATCTGGCTACCACACTGGCACCACTCAGAGGCATAGGCACATATCACGGCATACCACATAGAATCACAGCATTGCTGCGGGAGTAGTTGCATGGCACATTTAAGTGCAGCAAGTTACAATAGCACACCTAAACATTACAGACATGTATTGCTGGCATCTCCTCACATTACAATTCTAGGTACTTAGTATTGCAAAATCTGCTGAATCTGCATTTGGTAGCTGCTCATTAGCACTCTCAATATATGGTCCTGGGAGGTGTCAGTGCAAGTGAAGGAGGCCATTATAGGAGCCCATTTGCGCAAGCAGATGATTGTCATGTGATCCATCGTTTACGTGGCACATAAAATCATAGTTTGTGGCAACACATTGTCCTGTGTAAACAGAGATGTGAACAATGAATTTGTCTGGGAATGATTGCTACATGTAAATGCCGCTTTAACAAGCAGGCAGTCGTTCCCGATCATTCCCTTGTGTATCAGCCCATGTAAATGTGTCCTGAGGCTGAAAAAGGTTGTTCCATAAACAAACCTGATTCTCAAACATTACAGAAAGACATCAATGTCAGGCAGCACCTGCAAAAGCAAATTTGTATATACAAAGGGAGATTACAAACCGTGATCTGATCCCAGTGTAATATTACCCCTTTATAAATCCCACAGAAGGGCACATTTTAAATATGAGATCAATTTTGGGCCCTGCATACTATAAAGGATAAGGGAGAGCTAATTATAAATGGGCTGGGAGGTCTATATTGTAATGACAGACTTACAAAATTTGGCTTATTCATCTTGGAATAAAGAGACCTTAGAGGTGATCTTATTCATATGTACAAACACGTGTGTGGTCAATACAAAGGACTGGAAGAGGATTTATTTATTCCAAAGACTTTATAAAGGACCAGAAAACATTTATTATGTGTGAAGGAAAGGCGATTTAGGCATCAATGCAGGAAAGGATTCTTTACAGTTAGAGTAGTCCCACTATAAAATGCTCTACCCTAAGATGTAGTAATGGCAGATATTGTGTCAGCATTTGAAAAGGGGCCAGATGCTTATCTAATAGCAAATTGCATTGAGGATCATAATTAATTTAACAATACCATATAATTGATCGAGAAAAATTGGACTTGATAGACTTGTTTGTTTTTTTTTCCAACCAAGTGCACGCAGAAACTTCAGGAGAGACCAATTCAAACATTTGGTACCAGAAGGTCTGGAGAATCATGGAAGACAACTAAGGTGGATGATTACAGAATTCTTTTCTTGGTAAAAAGGAAACCCTTCACAAGAAATCAAGAACACTCTCAAGGAAGTAGATGGTTCATTGTCAAAGTCTAGAGTTTCCTTCATGAATGTAAATCCAGAGGGTTTATCTCAAGATGCACACCGCTGGTAACTCTCAAGTACAGAAAGCTTAGATTATAAATAAATAAAAAACTGTTCTGGAACAAGCTTCTATGGACCTATGAAAGCAAGAACAACTTGTTCCAGAATGATGGGAGAAGAACAATGTGAAGAAGGAAAAGAAAGGGCAGACCATTTATCAATCATGGTGGAGGTAGTGTTTTATGGCATGACATGCTGTCAATGGAACTGGGTCACTGGTGGTTACGGATGATGTGACTGTGGATAGAAGTAGCAGGATGAATTATGGCATGTATTTCACTATACATTCTGCTCAGCTTCAGTCAAATTCTGCAAAACTGACTAGGCAGCAAACCTTACTACAAAAGCAACCCAAGAAATTGAATATTCTTCAATGGCACTGTCAGTCACCTGACCTCAGCCTGATTAACCAAGATGTTCACTTACTGAAGGCAAAAGACCCATAAACATGCAGTATCTATAGACTCGCATCTCACACGCCAGTCTTAGCAAAATCCCCCTTCACAAAAGATGCAACCTCATTTCAAGCCTCAAGTGAAGTCTTGAGACGCTAGATAGCAGAGTGAATTGTTAAAACCAGCAATTAAGACACTGCTGAAAAGTGAGGAACTATGGTTAAGACATCCATCACCCAGAACGTTACTAGGCTAGTACCATCTAAGTGCTAAATTACCACAATCCAACCTGCCTCCATAATCCTTACTAGTGCCAGAGAAGATGTGCACTAAATCTGCTGCTACTGAATGTACTTGAAGTTCTATGTTGCACTTCGTAAAAACACTTTGTTACGTATAATTCTGTCCTCATTCTTCAGTACTACATTTCCACTGCATCCATCTCCAGGAAGCAATGGCCTGAGAGAGAACATAGCACACCTGGCCACTGCCGCTACCACTCCCATCCTCCGCACCGGCTCCCACTCTATATACGATATATAGTGCAGCAGTATCATACATAATAGGCTGAGATACACCTAAAAATACAATATCATACCTATACTCTCAGATTCAGTAGAGCAACTGCCAGTAACACACAAAATTGTTACTCAGGTCCCTTTAAGGAGCAGCCGCTCTGATTCCGAAGTTTGCAGATCTACGTCTGGGGAATTCAAGCGAATAATTGGTAACTTGGCTGCCATTGCCTGCTATGGGCTGACGAACCAGAGGATGATTTACTCATCTCAATTCACAAATTTAACCTCAAAGATCTAGAAAGGTGATAAGCAGTTTTAGCGCCACCTTGTGGTGGTCACTGAGGTTGTGCAAAATTGTAACCCCACCCATGCTTTTGGAAATTGCTGTTGTGACTCCAGTGGACCCTATAAGAAACATTTAGATGAAGAAATCTTTATATACTATGTATACAAGTTGATTCGAATTCTATCTAACATTTCTGAGGCACGAGGTCCAAACCGCCTCAGGAATAAACATATAGAAAGCTGGGTGATATTTGACTACGCTACAAATTGCAAAATCCATCCTGACTGTCAGTAATGCATTTTAGGCAGAAATGAACCAGTCAATTTGCTCAGGAAGGCAATTTGCTGATTAACGCGATTTGCTGCCAATGGAGCCTAAAGGGTGAATCAAGCTGCCAAGTCTCCTGCTCCACTTACTATCAGGGAGTCCAAAATTCAGCAAAATCCGCGCCTGCTAATAGTGGGAGGATTACGACCGGTCAACCGGCAGAACTCAGAAGGTGTGGATCGATCCACTCATCTCTAATTGCAGGCGTACAGTGAATTATCCCATAAACCATCATAACTCATCCGTACATTGGACTTGACAGCCTCTGTCATACCCACCAACATAATTAACCCTTTTGTGTGCATTTTAAAGGGAACACTGAGAGTTTCATCCACTTATATTCTTGAAATTCGCCTTCTAAATGTCATTTGATTAAGATATAGATCGTCAGCGGCCTCGAGGGCCCGTCATTAATCTAGGAAAGCAATATCCCCTCCGCCGGGGGAAATATACATCCCTTTAAATCTTTAATCAATGTTAAAACATCTGGCAGCCGATGCATTATATAATGAGATCATTTATTATCACGCGAGTTTCGCTACCACCACAACGAGGCACAAATAAAAATGATTGAAAAAAAATGTATATGTTTTTTTTTTCCAATGGGAATGTGACTTAACTAATGGCCAACAACCACAATACACAATAGAGCCCAAGGGATACTCCCCTCCCCCGATTTTCCACCACATTGAGGGTTTTACTAATTGAACCTGCTGCAAATTCCATCTAGGTTTTAATAGATGAGGCGTGAGCTGAAGCGTGACTCAATTTGTGAGCACTTGGTTTCCGAAGTCTCTCTCCTGTATAAATTAGAAATCTAAATGAGGGTTTATTGCATAATATGCTAAATGGGGAAATATGCAAATGAGATTATTCACCTGTTGTAGGAACACGTCTTAAAGGGCAAGTAAAAGAACAAAACCAGATCCATACAATCATATATGGGCAGAGACGCCCATCATATGCTCCATTGCTACAGTCTGATCATAGCCAGACCCTTATCTCCAAGCCCAGAGGCCGATACAGATAGCAAAGGGCCCCTGGGCAAGCAGTATATGGGCCCCTTCCATTCTAATAACCCATCATGCAGCATTCATCTAATGTCCCCACAGATTAGGGTGGCCACTTTCATAACTTCCAAAATGAGGGCATCATACCCAAGACAATGAGGCACGATACTACAATACTCATTATCATATAACACTGTGTTACAAGATTCCATATATAGAACTATCTATCTATCTATCTATCTATCTATCTATCTATCTATCTATCTATGTATCTATCTAATCTATACATCTATCATCTGTCTATATATTTATCTCTCTGTCTGTATATCTATCTAATGTATACCCATATATCTATTTATCTATATACTGTATCTACTGTATATCTACTGTCATCTATCTATATCTAATGTACACTCATTTATCTATATAGATGTTATCTATCTATCCATTTTATCTATCTACTGTATATATCTACTGTATCCATCTATATATATCATCTATCTATCTATCTATCTATCTATCTATCTATCTATCGTGTGTCTATCTATCATGTCTATCTACTGTATCTATCTATCTATCTATCTATCTATCTATCTATCTATCTATCTATCTAATATATCTATCATATTTATCTAATCTATCTATCTATCTATCTCATATATATCTATATCTATCTATATATCTATCTCATATCCATCTGTGTACCTATATCTATCTATATATCCACCTCATATCTACAGTGGGGAAAAAAAAGTATTTAGTCAGCCACCAATTGTGCAAGTTCTCTTACTCCTGTAGTGCCAGAAGTGTCCCCCTGCTTAAGCCAGTACATATCCGGGCCCGTCTGAAGTTTGCTAGAGAGCATTTGGATGTTCCAGAAAAGTACTGGGAGAATCTCATATGGTCAGATGAAACCAAAGTAGAACTGTTTGGTAGAAACACAACTCGTCATGTTTGGAGGAGAGTGAATACTGAGTTGCATCCAAAGAACACCATACCTACTGTGAAGCATGGGGGTGGCAACATCATGCTTTGGGGCTGTTTCTCTGCAAAGGGACCAGGACGACTGATCCGTGTACATGAAAGAATTAATATGGCCATGTATCGTGAGATTTTGAGTGCAAACCTCCTTCCATCAGCAAGGGCATTGAAGATGAAACGTGGCTGGGTCTTTCAGCATTACAATGATCCCAAGCACACCACCAGGGCAACAAAGGAGTGGCTTCGTAAGAAGCATTTCAAGGTCCTGGAGTGGCCTAACCAGTCTCCAGATCTCAACCCCATAGAAAACCTTTGGAGGGAGTTGAAAGTTCGTGTTGCCCAGCGACAGCCCCAAAACATCACTGCTCTAGAGGAGATCTGCATGGAGGAATGAGCCAACATACCAGCAACAGTGTGTGCCAACCTTGTGAAGACTTACAGAAAATGTTTGACCTCTGTTATTGCCAAAGGATATATAACAAAGTATTGAGATGAACTTTTGTTATTGATCAAATACTTATTTTGCACCATAATTTGCAAATAAATTCTTTAAAAATCAGACAATGTGATTTTCTGGATTTGTTTTCTCATTTTGTCTCTCACAGTTGAGGTCTACCTATGATGTCTATCACAGGCCTCTCTCATCTTTTTCCATCTATCTAGCTCACATCCACCTCTGTGCCATTATACCTATGGGATGCTGCATGCAGTTCTCCGTCTCTTTCTATAGACAGATGTAGTCACACATGCTTCTTACATTTCCATGTCAGGGCTGGTGTTTTGTTCTATATTAGTACAGAATGTTAGTACTTGTGTGCGTCTTGAAAACAAGGACATTATTGTCTTGGTTCTCCAGCTGTCCTCACCCTTACTGAACCTCAGGCAGATGTACGTGGGAGTTTAGTTGGGGTCATTAGCCGGGAGATGTAGACATGGTGTAAAAAATATTCCTACTATCAATGTAAGCGACTATATTGCAAAGCAACATTTTTTCTATGTGTATCTAGTGCAGCATAGACTATTATAATCTAATAATATATATGCTTTTGTGTTTGTTTTGTGCATCCGTGGTTTGGCTGATGTGCCACTTATAGGCTGTCTGCCATCTTGATTCCTCTCCCTATGATATGGTCCCCCTAGTTGTCAACTAGAGGGTATGGTTTAGGTCACATGAGAGGACTATGTGTCACTATGAGAGGTGGCGGTGACAAGTAGCATCTAGGAAAAAGTGCTGCATTTTTGGGGACTGTGAGATTTTTATAAATGATGGTCCTGTATTGTCTCTTGTGAGTGTGTTAGGGCTACATTTAAGTGGAGGGTCTGTGGGGTGGTTGTTACAGGTCTTAAGGATCATTTGGGGTCAGAGCTAGATTCTTCTACACATAGCCCAAACATTCTAATTACCATTATAGATTGTAAGCTCTTAGTTCAGGACTCCTTCTCACCCCCATCTCTTGTATCTCACCTTATTCCTTATAGATTGTAAGCTCCTATGGTCAGGACTCTTACTCAACCTACACATTGTGGCCCTCATTTATCATACCTTCACTCCAGAATTAAGGCATCAAAAAGTTGCAAAATAGGACTTTTGTGACTTTTTTTGCACTCACTTGTGCAAAATTTAAGCAATTGTGCAAACATTTTCTACCTTTTAAAAACTTGCACAAAATTTTGCGACTTTTTGCATGTTTACACCACTCACTCTAGTTTTGTAATGTGGGTGGAAAAGTGGGAGTGGTTAGCTATGTTAATGAGTTTCACTCCAGATTTATCATTGAGACTTTTTTAAAAAGTAGCAAATAAGTCGCAATCTTACTCCAGGAGGAGGCTGGAGGAGGAAAAGTGGAGGAGCTTCTCTAGACAGAAGTGTTAGGTCTAGAGGACAAGCCAAACTTATCAAGCAACATGAGACATCTGATAAATGTGGTATAAAGTACTCCAACACAGACTGAAGCAAAACTGGCTTCAAATATTCTCCTAATGATACATTCCCCCCTATGTCTTTGGCACTTTTGTACTGATTTTGCACATTGTAATGAATTTGGAGACATTATTTAGATATTTGTTTTTTTGGATACTTTTCCTTGAAAAGTTTTGCTCACTTTGCCAGAGTAAGTGAACTGCTGACTTCTTTGTTCCTTTGCACCATTTGTTTTACTTTGCATAGTTGCAGTATTCTTGGTTCTGTCAGCAGAGGAACTACGAGGCCGACATTTAATGTGACATTTGTTTGTTAATTGCTGATTTTTCTGTGGAGATGGAGGAAAAAAAAGAAGATTAATCTGTGTAAACTCTTTTATTCTGTAAACTGTTTTATTCTGTAATATCAAACTAAGTTTTAAAGGGGAAATGTCACCAGAAAAGATGGCACTGATTCAATAAAGGCATCTGTATAGTGACTTAAAGGGAATGTCCATCTATGCTCATTATTTTACAAGTTATATTTTGAAATAATCACCTTAAACAATGCAGTCATGGTATGAATGCATTACATAACGTATCATGTACTGATTCTAACTTACTGTATTATAGTCCAGAGCTACACTCTCTATTCTGCTGGTGGAAAAACTGTATAATACTATAATATATAACTGTATAATACTATAATATAATAACTGTATAATTACTTATCCTGTACTGATATGAGTTAAATCCTATTATACTCCAGAGCTACACTCATTATTCTGCTGTTTGAGTCACTATGTACATAAATTACTTATCCTTTACTGATCCTGAGTTACAGCCTGTATTATACTCCAGAGCTGCACTCACTATTCTGCTGGTGGAGTCACTGTGTAGTATACATTTATTGCTCTTCTTATCCTGTACTTATACAGTTAGATGCCGTATTTTAGTCCATAGCTGTTCTTGTTGGTGGACACAGTGTGCCTACATTTTATTACTCATCCTGTACTATTCCTATGTTATAGCCTGCATTACAATCCACAGCTGAAATCACTATTCTGCTTGTTCCCAACTACTGTCACTGGCAGAAAAACAGCAGAATTGTGAGTGCAGCTGTGGATGTGAGAAAACTCAGGATCAGTATGAGTGAAGCATAGCATTTACAAACTTATTCAAAAAGGGAATCATGAGATTCCCGAGCTTTGGTTCGGCAGTGGGAATATCAGTCAGTGTATGTGATGTACAGTGATCAGCTGAGCTATGGATCATACACATAATAAATCATTGGCAGGACAAGAATTTATTAATAATTCAGAGCACTGCCACAGATAATTAATAGCACTTCCTATGGGCCCCGCCAGGGATGGAACATTTTGAGGGATATTTAGTGTGATGATTAAAGAACATAGGGCAGTGGGAAAAGATAGTTAATGCTCTGGGGGTTGTCTTCCCATATTAATACTGTGAATACTGCATTCTATTTTGTTTAAAGGGTATGCAGACTTTTGCAACCAATATAGTGCCTAGGTGAAATAAAATATGCAACTATTCATATAGGGGCACATTTATTAAGACCGGTATTATATATTATATACCGGTCTTAATAAAGCCCCAGCGCTGGCGGATGATCCGCCAAAGTTATGAAGAGGCGCAGGCCTCTTCATAACTTTGGCGCATCCAGCAACTAACCATGCACTGCCATCTGCGTCTGAAATACACCTAATATAGATGTATTTCAGTATAATAATTGACCTCCATAGTTTTAATTTAAATAAAAAAATGTTTTAAGTAAACAACTTCTATGTAGATGTATGTGCCTCCATACTAAGGGCTCATGCTCACAACCATAGCCTGTTTTGTGGTCCACAAATTACGGATCCTCAAAATATGGATACCGGCCGTGTACGTTCTGCATTTTACGGAATAGAAAGTCCTGGCCTCTATAGAACAGTCCTGTCCTTATCCATAATGCAGACAAGAATAAAACATGTTCTTTTCTTTGCGGGTGCCACGGAATGGACTGAGTGCTGACCGCATCTTTTGTGGCCCTATTGAAGTGAATGGGTTGGTCGGCATCCAACCAGCACAAAATGTGGATCGGATGTAGAAAATAAGAAAAATAAGTTTGTGGGCATGAGCCCTAATAGACTACAGAAGTAAAGTGCCCCAAATAGAAAAAATATATATACGGGAGTCGGCACTGCTGCACCTGTATTGCACGGATTATTATAAGACTATGGCGTCTAGTGTAATTTATGGTGGTGCTCAGCGATCACAGTCCATTCATATATCGAACACATTAGAAGCAAAAACTTTGCGGCACTCACCCAGTTTCTTTTGCAGCTTTTATTTCTTTCATAATTAAAAAGACATGGTCGCGGGCAGCAGTGGGATCCGCACCTATACGACAATGAGGGCATACCCCCCTTTAACTTTTGATTTACATCATGTTTTATACTCCAGTCACTGCCAAAGAGTGACTGGAGTATAAAAGTTGAAATGCTACTCAGAGCTACTCATCATTCTCTACATATAATGCTGTCCAGAGGCGGAGTTAACCCTTAACCGCCTACATATGATGTCACCGGTTGGTAATTCTAGTGCAAACTAAACATAATTGGGGCGGGAAGGGGTTACGTGGGCGATGTGTTCTGAAAGCAGGCTCAAATATTGACTTTAATTCTTTTCCTCCTTTTTAATCTTTGGCTGAATCCTCTGCCAAGTCTGAGTTGGCATAATTTGGCGGGCAGTCAGATGTGACTGAGATGTACGTTCTGCGGCAGAGCGGTCGTGAGCCACTTGAAGGGTTGTTGTAGGTTTCCGAACACCATGATAGTGTGACAAACTCATGATATATGGGGCTCACCGGACAGGAGGACTGGGAAAGTAATCAAAGATGTCGAGGACTAATGGAACCTCTTAGAGATGTCTCATGCCCTGAGAGCAAATGTCTGCCAAGTAGCCTTCACCAGCATCAATACTGCAGTAAAAACAAACATTTCAGGATCAGATCTCAAGATTTTCTCATTTCTGAGGAGGGAAAACTGAAATGGTCGATTTTTGTGAAGAGGAGTGTGTAGGTGGAAGTCATGAGAAATGGCCACTACACCCACCCATTCTCTTATGCCTCCTAGCTAACTTCTTCCAAAAAGATCTCATTAGATCATAACGAAAGTAAAGTTTCAGTGTAAAGTACAAGGGAGGGACAGAGCAGTTGCTGACCTCGATTGACCTAGATTAGAGAGGAGAGCTTTTCAGAATACTTCAGACTCCAATGAACAATGCAGGCCTCATTCACATCTGCGTATCCTTGATGACATCTGTGACAAGATGGCCAGTCATTCTTCCATGAAAATGAGAATCCTTGTTTGGTCTGTTTTTCGTTTTGTTTTTTTTTTGCCCTCCGTGTGTCATCCGTATTCCACATACACTGTTAGTTTGTAAATTAGAGAATCTCTTACGGATGGCAGCCGTGTTGTGTCCTTTGTTTAACATGGACCCACGTTCCGTGGAAAAATACTGATGTGAGAATATACACATTAAAGTTAGTGGAGACCACAGACAGCCCACATCCATGATTCTGAGACGTATGAAAGAGGCCTTAAAAGGGTTGTCCGAGTGAAATATATATATATATATATATATATATATATATATATATATATATATATATAAAATAGATAAAGCACTAAATCTAATGGTCAGCAATATATGCACATGCTAAGCAAGTTTTAGACAAAAATAGATATATATATTTACTCATGTACCTAGTTCTGTTCTGGCCCTTTATTGACATGCAGTTGCAGAGTTGTGGGGGGTGTGTAACAATAATCTCTGAGGTTTTCCTCATGAATATTTGTGGGTGTCAAAGAAGACTGCCTTTCCCCTCCCCCTGCTCTGCAAAAGGAGTGTATAAAATTGTTGCTCTGTCTGCAGTCTGCTGGAATACTCATGTTGTATGTGTGGGACTACAAGTTCCAGCTGTACAGTACAATGACACTGTTGATACACAGGATCTCCCCCCCCCCACCTGTTCTTGTGCAATGCTCTGCAGACACTTCCTCACAGCCAGCAGACAACTATAGAGGAGGGAACTCCTCCAGTCTTTGTCAGCTATGTGTCTGCAGGGTAGGGAGCGAGAGAATATCCTTTGCACAGCATTTATCTGTTCTGTACCAAGAAAAGAGGAAACTCTGCAGCTACTCAGTGCCTGAGCCTGTGCTGCTTATGGTAGAAGGAGTTAAACCAGTGGGAGGGGAGACACAGGGCAGACAGCTCAGCCAGCAGATCGGGTAGTGCAGGGGGCGTGACATTCAGTGCACAGAGGCAGAACTGCTCCTCCTGCTCCCTGAGGTTTGTGCATAGAAGGAAAGAAGCTGACATCACAGGTCATGTGACGCTCAGCTAACTAAGAGAACAGGGCCATTGTAGATAAGGTAAGTGAATTGAAAACCCCCTACATTTGCTAAGGGTACTTTCACACTTGCGTTGTTAATTCCGGTACTGAGGTCCGGCAGAGGATCTCAATACCGGAATCAAACGGATCCATTTTGATTTTGCACATCAGGATGCATCCATTCCGTTAGGATGCGGTTGTGTGAAATCAAAACTGAAAAAAACAGATCAGGCACTAAATACATTGAAAGTCAATGGTGATGGATCAGTTTTTTTAGGAGACTAAGAAAACGGATCTGTCACCATTGACTTACATTGGTTTCAGTGGCGGATCCGTTTTTTTTCCGTTTTTACGACTGGACACAAAATTACAGCTTGCTGCGATTTTTTGTCCGGTCACAAAACTGAAAGCTGCCGGAATGGAAGACATCCTGATGCATCCTGAACGGATCTCTTTTCATTCAGAATGCATGGGGACAAAACTGATGAGTTTTTTTCTGGTATTGAGATCCTCTGCCGGATCTCAATACCGGAAAACCACAACGCAAGTGTGAAAGTAGCCTTACTTAGAAACTTGGACAACCCCTTTAAGCTATAGTTACTGGTCATAGCTGTGGCTTAGTATAGCAGACTATAGTTTTTGTGTAGTATGAGGGAAGGACAGAATGAGTTTCTGAAGAGATAGGAGGTGGATTCAGACTACAATAGACAATGCTGATAAATCGAGTCAATGGTCCTAAGCAGGGGCGTAGCTAAAGGCTCATGGGCCCTGGTGCTTGGCCCCCCTTCCCTCAGTGCTTTGTGGCCAGGAGCAGGGAAGCACATAGCCTTCGTGCTGCCTGAGGCAAAAATTGAAAAGATACCCCTCCCCTCCCCATGACAAATTCTTGACCTAACCCCTTCCCTCCAGCCAGAGGTGTAACTTGAACAGCATACACTTTCTATAACACTTCTTATGCAGCACAAGGGTCTTTGGGCCCCCTCAGGCTCCTGGGCCGGTAGCGACTGCTACCTCTGCACCCCTTATAGCTGCGCCCCTGGTCTTAAGGCTGTATTACATCTGCCAATTTTTCGGCAGATGCTCGCCAATGAGCATTTGTATGAACGCTTGTTAGTAATCATCTTGCAGTGTATTACTGCTGCGGATTGCCAGATGAACGAGCAAATGCTTGTTCCTCCGTCAATTGTGATTTTTAAGCACACTTAAAAATCATCATTTGCCGGTGGCAGATTGTGTTTTCTAATTGGGATCTGTTGCCGGCAAACCACTAGACAGCATGGGGACGAACAATGGCATAATGATTGTTCCTCCCCATGCTGTGGAGGAGATAGCTGCATGTAATAGAAGTGGTATCCTCCACTGGCGAGCAGACAGTTGCCGGGAGGGAACGCTTCCCTCCCGACAATCACTTGCTTAATCAGCCAGTGTAATACAGACTTTAGCCTACTACTGTGGTAGAGAAAAAAGCAGCTAAGGCTACATTCACATGACAGTCAAAAACAGCCGGTTTTAGAAGAAATTGAAGTCAATGAGGCTATTCACATGGCCAGTGAATAGCAGCCGTCAAAAAATAGGGCATGTCCTATTTTTTGGCATTTTTATGGCCAGACAGACCCTACTGAAATCAACGGCTGTTAGAAAGAAGTGCACCCAAACAGGTCCTTCAGCCTCAAGAGAGGAGTGACTGCCTCCGCGCGTTGAAGTGGATGAGGTGAGTACCGTATTTTTCGCTTTATAAGATGCACTTTTTTTCCCCCAAAAGTAGGGGGAAAATTGTGGTGCTTCTTATAAAGCAAATACAAGTGAGCGCTTCCATTATGGAAGCGCTCACTAGTGTTATGGATATGAAGACTGAAGATGTGAAGCCATTACAAGATGGCGCCGGCTCCGGGACCACTCCTGCTCTTATCTGTAGTTTACATTCTTTAGCTAGACTAGATGCGCAGAAGTGAAACTTTATTTTGCATTACTAACCAATAAAATATATCCTAACCCTCAGGAGAGGATTCACTCCTCCCTGGATAATATAACCCTTGTACACTCCTCTAATAAACAAGAACCTCTTTGACCCTACAAGGTGTCAGTGTTGTTTCTTCCATGCATGTAAAATCCTAGGATTACTTTAATTTGGAGCAGAGAAACAAACTTTGTGGCTCCCTTTGAGAGCCATCCTTATCAGTTGGCGTCCCGTGGGTGGGCTCGAGGGAATGTAATTTCTGTAGCCGAAGGAATGGGCTTCCAGAGTGCGGTGCACGGTCGCTTGAGGAAGGGGACTGCAGCCCCAAAGAGAAGGTAAGAAAATTGATTATCTTACCTACCTCTTGTCGAGTCTGCACTGCATTACGGTAGTCATTTCTGCTAGATAGAAGTTATCAGCAGCAGCTTTGGCTGAAGTTGAAACCTCGAGCTCAAAGAACCCGAAACAAGAGTTTGTTTCTACTGTGGTTTGTGTTTTATGTGGTTTGTGTTACTGAAAGGGGAGAGGAAACTTGAGTGAGAAACTGACCAAGGATCGGACAGGGGGATTGCATAATCTCTGTGCAAGCTTCTCGCGAGAGAGCCTGAGACAGAGGGGGCGATCCGTTTGCAGGGAGGTGTTTTCCCCGTGCTGGGTAGTCACGGGGGGGTTCTCCTGTGCCGGGTCGTCTAGATTGGTTATCTAGACAGACGTGACCGGCCAGGAGGGGTTTTCCTGCACCGGGTCGTCTAGATTGATTGTCTAGACAGACGTGATCGGCCAGGAGGGTTTTCCTGCGCCGGGTCGTCTAGATTGATTGTCTAGACAGACATGACCGGCCAGAAGTGATTTTCTGTATTAGGCTGCAGTGTACAGGCAGCAGGCAGCAGATGTAATCAAACCTCAAAGCTAGTGTGCAGTCCGTGCGGTCAGAAGAATTGAGTCTGATTGAGACTAACCCCTCCCCTTGTCAGGCGTGCAGTTTGTCTGTGTCTTGTCTGCCCGACTCCGTTCTGAAAAGTTGAAACATGGGTGGTAACTCGGTGTAATTGTTACCCGGAAAACAAACGGCTTCGGAGGTGGCGGCTCAAGGAAAATAAGTTGACTTTATATGTCTGTGTGGACCAGAAATCTGACCTTGTGTGTTGCCAGAGAATCGACTAGTAGATGAAGGTCACACAGCCAAGTTTACTGTGAGCGATATCTGCTCAACTGTGATGATGAGGCCAAATTAAGGGTTAAGTTGAGAATAGAAGAAATCATCACTCACAGGGGAAAGTTTGCTATGGCATTAGGCCAAAAAGGAGTGAACACCGGCCTTGAATTTACAGCATTATATTCTGTTATGAAAAACAATGTGAGCATCAGTTTTATTAAATACTAGCAGAAAGACCCGGCTTCGCCTGGGTATATTTCATCTATTTCATTTAATGTTTCTGTGTGTCGTTGCAGAGAGAAAGTCAATGCAGCTGACAGGAGGTGATTTTTACCTTCATTTTTTCAATCCCTATTGGCTGCGGAGTGGGAGGGGGTGTGGTTTAATGGGACACGGGGGGGGGTTAAGTCCTTCATTTCAGGGTGGCCTGAATTATAGGTTAATGCCATGGTAATTTGAAGAAACACAATGGGTAGCAGTGGAAGAAAACATTGCTTTGCGCGGGTATATTTAATCTATTTCATTTAATGTTTCTGTGTGTCGTTGCAGAGAGAAAGTCATCCTCCCTCCCATCCCTGCAGCTGACAGATGTTGATTTTTACCTTCAATTGTTCAATCTCCATTGGCTGCGGAGTGGGAGGGGTCATGGACTGACTGAATCGGGGGCGTGACATTGAAAGACCTAGGGCAGGGTTTTAAGTCCTTCTTTTGATGGTGGCCAGAATTACAGGTCGATGC